>JAREYC010000001.1:4330000-4482500 GCA_030015325.1 Cryptoblepharus egeriae
TCACAATAATAACAAGTGAGTTGTGTCAGCCTAAGGGTACAAGCCTAAGAAATTTAGGCCGGCCTAATTCACTTGGCCCATCTTTCCTTGATGGTGTGGGGAGATCAGGGTGTGCTATGAATTGGCCTAAGCCACCCACAAGTGGGGCAGAAGTGTCTTTCTTCACTTTTATGACACCACCAAGTCAGCAAAAGACTTAAGCTTGGGCTTAGGCTGGCCTAAGTGGAGGTTAGGATGGCACCATCAGAATTGGATGGAGGTGTGCAAGGGCCCCCTCTTCTTTAGAGCCGTTTCAGGTGGGGTGGGAGCCAAACAATCCCCCTCTAACTACACCACCATGTTCTTCTATTGTATGGCCTTCGACTTTATTAATTTATTTTATTTTTTTGTAGGATTTTATCCACAAGTGGACCCAAGGCGGCTAGTAACATATATAAAAATACATGAAATCAATATATACATTCAGAAACATTTAAATATTAATTAAATATTATTTTAATATTTAATAAAATTTAAATAAAATATTATAATAAAAATAAAATATTCAAAAACATTAACATACATTTCAAAAACATATTATATGACATCTGTATATCGGTTTGGGCACCTCTGGTAGAAAAGTGCATCTCATACATGAAATTCATTTTTAAAAGTGTCTAGGTAAGGAATAGTAGTTATGGGACAGGAATAGATGAAGGAAACCAACATTGCCATCCTGCTACAGGCAGGGACTAGGTGACCTACTAGGTCTCTTCCAACTCTAGGATTCTAGGATTCTATGAATTCTGTGATTCTATGAATCATAATGGTTCGGTTGACTGCTTAGGAACCCAAGGATTTAACCAGGTTAGGTTATCAATATTGAGCACAATCCTAACCATATCTACTCAGAAGTAAGCCCCATTGTATTCTATGGATCTTACTCTCAGGAAAGTATTTTTAGGTTTGTAGCCATTGTTTGGTTTCTATGATGCACTTCTTTAATGGTTCCTCCGTGGTAGGGTTAAAAAGTTCCATCACCTGGCATGGGAACCATCACCAGTCAGAGGTGGCCAAGTGGAGGTGGACGAATAGTACTCCAATGAACATAATGTGCACATGCCATTGTGGCCATTGTCTGCTATATGATGTCGCTTCCTGCAAAATGACATCTCTTTGGCCCTCTGTCTGAAATCGGTTTGACATGCTGGGCCTAGAGAAACGGAGTGTGTGCAAGCATGCATGTGCATGCGTGTATAATTTAAACCTCTGCACCTATGGGGGAATATTTTGTTCCTGCAAAGCAATAAAATTGGCAGGGGAAGTCTCAAATAACTTGTGCAAAAATATTGTCAGAAACCTCTCGAAGATGGAGCTGTACTACGGAATTGTGATGATGTTATTTTCTGACAAGGGAGACAGTAGGGTGGGTTTAAGGTGTCTGAGAACGACATGCCTGAAGGCAACTTCATCTCCAAGACAATCTTTTCCCCTCCCACAGCACATATAAATAACTTTACACGGAGATGAGACACCCTTGTTCCCCCCTTGGGCTTTTCTTCCCACCTACTTGTTCTTTGATCTGCAGACTTCACAGTTATACCTATGTAAAGAAAAATATGCTAAGCCAGTTACTTCCCTTGTGTTATCCTAGTTATTTCCAGTATGGAGATCTGGGCCATTTGTTTTATTTTCAGCAGTTTCAGGAGTTCTGTGTAGTAAATAGAACGATGTGTTGTCAAGCCTCACACCACCCATGAGGTGTTTCAAACTGCCGTGTCATCCTGTGTGATGAATCTATCAAAAATCAACAGTTTTTTTAGAGGTACTAATTCTCCTTCTTTAGATAATTTCGTATAAAGGGGCTTTAGCTTTAGTTAGGGTCGCCATAATTCTCTTCCACAAAATTGGGACCCTCTGAACCATTTGTCAGTATGTGAAAACAATCCCACAAAATCGGGATTGTCTCTGTTCTTCGGGACGTATGGCAACCATAGCTTTAGTAGCATCACTAGGGTTTAGGTCACCCAGTGCAGCAGACCTGTGCATCACTTCCATGAAAGACCTCTTCATATGAAGTGAGTGGGGCAACACTTCATGTGGTGGGTATAGTGATGCACCATCACTTTGTCCCACTGAGTTTTTCAGCTTTTAATAAAATAAAGGTATTTAAATATGGTTTTTCTCACTGAATTCTGCACAAAATTACACATTGAATGATAGACAATTTTTTTAAAAAATGTACATTATTTCTATCCCGCCTTAGGGCACAATCCAGAGCAAGTTCAGCCTGCTCTGCCCTAACTACTCTCTCCTAACTATTCTGTATCCAGAGCAGAAAGTTATGCTGCATCCAGAGAATCAGGAAGCCTGGGCTGCCCTAACTGCTCCATAGCATGCGAGGTAATTGACACATGGGGAAGACTTGCTCCTGAGGAGACACCACTCAGATCACACTGAACAAGGAACAGCTGTGGTGCCTACAGTGGTGACACGACTCGGCGCAACACCCGGTGTGGAAGTCTGTACGTCACCCCTGGGATGCGCACACCCCCACACCTGGACTGTGCAGTTGCCAAAGTTGGCACCTGCGCAGTTGTTTCTGAAGCCAACTGGCTTCAGAAAGAGTACTGCGCAGGCACCATCTCTGACGCCTGTGCGGTACTTTTCTGGAGTCTCTTGGCTTCAGAGGAGACTGTGCAGGCGTCAGAGTTGGTGCCTGTGCAGTACTCTTTCTGAAGCCATTCAGCTGCTACTCCGCCTCCTGAGTGAGGCCAAATGGCCATGCAGAGGAGCGGACTTCCTCCACTCTATGGATGTGTCCTCTGAAGCTGTTCAGCATGCTCAGTGTGTTTCTGCACAGTGCATCTCAGCTGGCCGTTCAGGCCAGCTCTGAGGACAAGTGGCAGCTTCTGGCTGCTGTTCCGCCTTGGAGCAGGCCTGAATGGGCGTGCAGACCTGGAGCCTGCCAAAGGACAGTCAAATTCCTCCAGCGCATCACCCCATATGGAGCGCATCACCCAATGCAGCCCGCACCAGTCTGGTGATGCCACTGGGTGCCTGCCTTATAAGGAATCCCTGATGAGATGCCAGTACATTCTTCAGTGAATAGAAGGGGCTTCTTGGAGTGGCCTGCTGTATCCTGAGGTTTGTGGGCAGCCGTAGTTTGTTCCATATCCTGAGGTTGAGAGGCAGGGGTTGCAGCTAGGCTGGCCAAGAACTCAGATTTTTGGTCAGCACTGCCATTCTTACTCGGGTCTTATCATGGACCCCTATGGGTCTACTCATTACTATACCTGCTCCTGCGGTGGTATAACTCTGAGGGCTGGAAGAGGGCATTTCTGCCTTGGAAACAGGCTCTGGATTCAGAGTAACTGCTCTGCCCTAGGCAATGCTCAAAATGCCCTCAACTTGCCTCTCCTGAGCTGCTTAGGCTGCCCCAGTTAGGGCAGAGCAGGTCCACCTCTCTTAGGGCACCCTATCTTGCCTTGCTCTGCCCTAAGCCTCTTCCAGAGTAACTGGGCTGGAGCATCTTGCAGTTGTTCCAACCTAGTGATAGATAGGACAACCCAAGGGCTCTTATCTGGACAGATTAGTTGCTCTGGATTGTGCTGTTACTCATGGAGACCTAAGGCAGCTCTTCATATCTGATGTTGTTACCAATGTGATGGTGTTATAGAAAATATAATAATTCTATAGAATCTTGGCCAGTTGTGGTGTCATCCCTCCATGTGCATCATGTCAGTGTGAGAATAAGGAACATTTTTGCAATCATATTTTTTTACCTTAACAATGTAATGAATCTTCTGCGATGGTAAAAGATTTTTAAGAATGCTAAACAGGAAAAGACATGGGTAACTCTTGGATCTTTTACCTCACAGGGTTGTTGTGAGGACAATTTTTTTTAAAAGCTATGTAAGCCACCTTGTGGGGTATAAATTCCTAAAAAAAGCAGGCCTCCATCAGTCTTGGAAGACTATGGTATTGTGCTTGGCGCTGCATACGCTGCATGCGAAGCACGAAAGCCTGGGTTGGATTGTTATGGAGGAGAGGCTGTTACCCAAGCAGCAAATCCCCCCTCTCCACGCCACTGAATTAGTCTAATGGAAAGGCAGAGCCAATATGATTGGATCCAGCTGGCGTGGCAGAGCTGGGCTAAGGACAGGAGCTCACCCTGTCTTGTGGGGCCGACCCGGGTCTCGAACCCTGGCCTGCTGGTTAACAGGCACAGTGTCTTAGCCACTTGCGCCACGCACAGCGCCTAAAATAAATAAGTAAATAGGTAGATAGATAATACACAGAAACAAACAAATGAACGAGTGAATGAATGAATGAATGAATGGCATCAACAGGTAGTGAGTACTAAACCTTCTTGTACACAGCATTCAGCATGAGAATTATAGTACACAATAGAACAGTGATTTTCAATCAGTGTGCTGTGACACACTGGTGTGCTGTGGCTAGACCTCAGGTGTGCCATGGGAATTGGGGGATTGACATTTATTAATAGGAAAATTGGGGGATTTGAACAGCCCGGTGTGCCTTGTCAGTGGTAAAAACAACTGATAGTGTGCCTTGAAAATTACATTGCCTTGTTAGTGTGTCATGAGATGAAAAAGGTTGGAAATCACCGCAATAGAGGATATTCCGTTACACAGTGGAGATGCTCAGATTAGAAGACCCTTCAGGAGGTCCTCAAAACACATCCCCATGTTCTCACACAGTCATGCTTGTAATTTTTAGGAAACACCACCCAAGGACCATCACTAAAGATAAGGGGTTTGGGTCCACCATTCCTCGCTTCATGTCACCAAGAACTTTCAAGAAAATAAGAGGATTCTTTGGACATCAACTCAATCAAAACATGTTGAGTCAGTTTTCTGGATTACATTTTTTGAAGCTCAGCATTCTCAAGGAGGAGGAATGGAAAGATACTTCTCAGAAATGGTTCTGGGAGGATATCAGTGATGGAACATTTTGTGCTTTGCAAGAAGCTTCCAAGTGGTCTGAGGTAACAGGGAAATACATCTCCAAGCCTGAAAGCTTAGATCATCACAGCCTATAAGAGTAGCGATGAGATGGTCTAATGGTCTCATTCGATGTAAACCAGCATCAGATGTCTACATATAGGTAGCCCTTTAAGACACTGTGCTTGTTAACCAGCAGTCCAGGGTTCAAGACCCGGGTTGGCCCCACAAGACAGGGTGAGCTCCTGTCCTTAGCCCAGCTCTGCGACACCAGCTGGATCCAATCGTATTGGTTCTGCCTTTCCATTGGACTAATTCAGTGGCGTGGAGAGGGGGGATTTGCTGCTTGGGTAACAGCCTATCCTCCATAACAATCCAACCCAGGCTTTTGTGCTTCGCATGCAGCGTACACAGCGCCAAGCATGATACCATAGTCTTCCAAGACTGACGGAGCCCTGCTTTTTTTATACCAGTTGGGTCTAGTTCTACTTTCAGAGCCAGTTGAGAACAAATCCGTCTTATCTTCCCCATAAAGACATGAGATGCTGATTTCCAAAGATTGCTGATGGGTTAGCTCCCCAAACAAAGCATTTTTGAGTCCAATCCTTTTCCTTTCTACTCAGAAGTAAACCCCAGTCAAGTCAATGGAGTTTACTCCCAGGAAATTGTGGTTATGATTGCAGCCTTTGAGTTTTAAGTGTTGATAATCTGTCTTTACCATTGACATGGAAAGATATTCAAAATACAGTTCTGCACACATATATCTGTGGTTGTGCACATTTATTTCTGTGGGAATAACTCACAGTGCTGGATTGATGCCAAAGTTAAATGCCAAAGAATTATATGTGGACATTATTTAAATCGAAATCAAAGGCATCGGCATAGGCAGAATTTTTTTTAAATGACATTATTACAAAGGGTGAGTTTGATTAAGGAATTGAAACCCATTAGAAATAAAACTTGGAAAATACAAAAGGAAATAGAAAAAAGTATTTCTCATGTTTGAGTTTGTTACGTAGTAATTTTGTGTAAGTTATCATTGGGGTGAAACTTTCCATGTATTTTTTTTTTTGGTTTGTGTTCAACTCTTCTGCAATGCAATTATTGCAATTGTGGCAATTATTGCAAATGATTGCAATTATTCATTGTATCATTTGAATCTCAATGCGTGGTGGAAATCTCGCCCTCGGTTGGATAGAGTGTGAACCTGTGAGTCGTCCGTGCCAAATTTGCCAATGGATCTGAATTCAATCACGGATATAGTCACAGGTCCATGAACTTTCACAGAACCCGGGAGATGGTTGGAAGACCAATGATGCTTTTATACTGCCTGGGAACAGCATATAATAACTCTGAGCTTTCAGAGTGAAAATAATCGAAGGAGCTGCCTGTGTTGGACTCCTGTCTCTCAGAAGCTTCCTTGACTCTTCGGTTAAGCTCTATTTTCACCTAAAGTACTTCCAGATGGGGTGTTACAGACGGGATTATCGCACGTCGTTCACACACTATTTACAGGTTGTTCACATGACATCACCATTAATAATCAGAGTAGTACAAGTAGCACAACTTCAGGTGTGGGTGATCTTGGCACTTCTGTTCGGTCCTTTTGGAGAGATTCAGTAGACAGAGAGACAAGGCTAGAGAAAGAGGGAAGATGCCAAGGCAGAATCAGCCTACCGTGTCCCCTTTTTTACTGCAATTCCACATCTCATAGCAAACAGGGTGGCAATGTGTAGCTGGCCCTGCCATAGAAGTGTCTGTATCTTTCAGGACTTTTCCAAGCCTGAGCTCCCCTCTCCTCTTCTGTGTATTTTTCCCTTACTCTGTCCTACAGGACTACTTTGCAAAAGGTAATTTATTCTGCATTTGTTCCATCTGAGACAGTGTCCGCTTGTTATGGACTGGAGTTTCCTTCAATCCAGAACTACTTAGCTCTTCACCAAATTCACCTCTTCTTCTTCTTCTTCTTCTTCTTCTTCTTCTTCTTCTTCTTCTTCTTCTTCTTCTTCTTCTTCTCCTCACATCTTCTCTCTTCTCTTTTTTCTTCTTTCTTTATCCTTAGCTGGCAATTGGGGATGCTATCCTGTCAACCAATACACTGCTGTACATGTTGCTGGAATTCATGCATCACTCATGATATGCTTCTTTCTTTGCAATTGATGGCAATGTTTATCATGTCATCTGTGGATCCAAGAAGCTCATGAAGAGCTTCTACAAGAAGCCCAAAAACAAGGGGTTAGGATAGGTATGCCACCAATCCTAGGATATTGTCGCCACCAATCCCATCCCCTTCTCAGGCCAAATCCTCCCTCATACCACCCTTCTGGAAATAATAATAATAATAATAATAATAATAATAATAATAATAATAATAATAATAATAATAATAATAAACAACTCTATTTGTATCCTGCCTTTCTCCCAAGGGACTCAAGGTGGCTACCCTCTCCCTCCAAATACAATACATTGCCCTATTGCCATTCCATCTAATGTCCACGGCCTCTGCAGCTCACTTACATGTGGCTTGTGGAACATGGATCTTTGCAGAACCTTTGAGTATCATGTTTGCAACACATGGAACTTGTACAGAGAGGCCTGCACCAGCACAACTCCACATTGCCATTGGACTGCTTGTGAATCGATATAGGAGAAATAGGGTAGCCATAGGTCCCAAAAACAGGGACAATCCTGATTTTGGGAGATTGTGTTCACATACTAGTAAATGGGACAGAGGGTCCTGTCCCAATTTTGTGGAAGAGAATTATGGCAACCCGAGAAAGAGACCACAAGTAATAACAAATTTGGACATTCAAGTCTGTTGGGTGATGCTGTAAAGCTATAAAGGCTTCCCAAGTAACAGTCCATTACATTTTGGAAATAGTTTAAATATGCCTTGTGCTGAGCTGTAATGGCTATTAGGAAAAATATTCTCAAAATACACACTTTAAATACACTTATGAAAAACTATACTACTAATACTGGGTAAATAATATGTGTTTGAGAGAATGCCTTATGAATGCCTTTTCACATACTGAGGTTGGCATGGGCCCAAGGCAAGCACAGTCCAACACAATGCTTCCTCTATCACGGCCGACCATAGGGTCAATCCAAAAAAAGCATTTAACCATTTAAATAATACATATATATTCTTTCTCCATACTTTATTGAAGGCTGTTATGGGTTTTCAAGTAAATAATCAATGTTCTGAGGTCCATAACTATGAATTTAGTCAATCCATAGTTGTTACATGCTAGGAAATAAATTATAATATGCAGCACAACAATAGCACAATCATAAGATTTTTTTGCCACATAGTTTAGGAGTAAGATTTTTTGCAAGTTTTCATATATATTTAGTAGCCATAGCAAGCTCTCTCTCTCTCTCTCTCTCTCTCTCTCCTTTTTAATTCTCACAAAAAATAATAAAAGCAATGATTTTTTAAAAAAAAACCAAGAATTTGGTTAGTGCACTCTATCATGCCAGTGGGAGGATCACATCTTCCTGTAGTGAACCAGTGGCCCACTTGTGGCACACCAGTGTGCCACAGCACAGTGGTTGAAGAGGCCGATCTATAGGAAAGTGCTCTATTGTTTTGTATATAGAAGTTGACCAGGGCAAAGGTTTAGGCTAGAGGTAGCATCAGCAGCTGGGCTTGAAGAGCACTTGTTATGAGCTCACAGTCCTCTTTGGTCAGAACCTCTTTAGCAGTGAGCTCACAGTCCCACTTGATAAGGTTAATCCTTGTACCTACAGTATTAGTGGCGGTGATGGTGATGCATCCCATGTGCTAATATATCATATAAAGTAGGGATGTCATGTGGCGTGCAATACAGTTTGTTCCGTCTAACACCTATGGTGATTTGAGGAAAACCCTGGACCATGCTGGAGGTACCAGGGCAAAACCTTCCACTGATCCTTCTTTACTGCCTCCACCCATTTGTCTTCTGAGGTGGCATCCTTCATAGTATTGTTACCTTTAGATGGGTTTGCTCTTGCAGACCCTCTCCATCAGAATTGGCTTACACAGAGGGATAAGCTTGATAGTGCTGGACATCATTCTTGCCTTCCCAGAAGTCCCAACATTGGCTGAGGAAGCGTAGTTGGGGATGGGTGAAAATGGGGAAATCTAGTACTGACCATAAATCCCTTTTCTCAGAGGTCTCCAAGTTGAAGTAGTTACCCGACACCAGAGCTGACCCCAATGGGCAGTTTCTACAGGAGGATGTTATTTCCACCACCACCACTACATTCTGAACCCTATGAGATTTCTCCAGCCCCATTTAGTTTTCCACTGCTTACATAAGACTTTTTCCAGGCAGGGATTACCTTGCCTGTTGTTTGATTATTTTATTCCCTGTGGTAGGGCTGGTGTTTTCTTCTCCTGTTTTTTTGTTCTGTGCTTGGTGACACTGTATCTTGATATGTCTCCCTATGCAGTGCTGCGTAGTGGTTCTTCTGCACAGATCGACCATCAGGATCAACAATCAGGATTCTGTTGTGGGAAAATCACAACTACAGTAAATGGCTTTAAATATTCTGGATATTTGAACGTTCAAGATGCGGTTCAAGAAACCAAAGCAGTTCTGCAGGATCCCCAGAAAGTCCTTTGTGTCAAGTTCCTACTTCATATAGAGCAGTATTTATAAAACTGTGGGTCAAGACCCATTATGTGGGTCACGAGGTAATTTCAAGTGGGTCCCCATTCATTCCAAAGGCATTGGACTTGATGCTACTGTGATATGCTTCTACATTTGGGAAAATGTACAGGAATCCCCCACTTATTGGACAGGTCAGGGACTGGAGCACCATCTAAAAGTGAAAATTGTTGAAAAGTGGAACCCAATCTTTTTAAGTTTACAAATGTTGCTTCCAATGGTTTTTAATCTAGCAAATTCCAAATGCCCCTTTTCTGTTGCAAATTCCTACAGCCACACAAAGATTTCTGCAAATGGATTCTCATTAACTCCTTCAGGAATGGGATTAAACTGGGAGCTACAACCCGGAGAGGGCAACCTGAAAGAGCGGAACATGCATTGAATGAATGAATTCTGGGTATAATTGAAAGGTGTAGAAAGAGTGGATCATCAGAAAATGAACTGTCTGAAAGCGGGGAAACCTATACAGATCTGTACTTTTAACAGGCTATTCTGTATATGCTGTATATATTTTGTATATACTCTATCTATCTATCTATCTATCTATCTATCTATCTATCTATCTATCTATCTATCTATCTATCTGTCTGTCTGTCTGTCTGTCTGTCTGTCTGTCTGTGCTAGCAGGCCTCCGTCAGTCTTGAAAGACTATGGCATCATGCTCGGCGCTGCATATGCTGCATGCGAAGCACGAAAGCCTGGGTTGGATTGTTATGGAGGATAGGCTGTTACCCAAGCAGCAAATCCCCCCTCTCCACGCCACTGAATTAGTCCAATGGAAAGGCAGAGCCAATACGATTGGATCCAGCTGGCATTGCGGAGCTGGGCTAAGGACAGGCGCTCACCCTGTCTTGTGGGGCCGACCCAGGTCTCAAACCCTGGCCTGCTGGTTAACAGGCACAGCATCTTAACCACTGTGCCACCCGCAGCCCTATGTGTGTGTGTGTGTGTGTGTGTGTGTGTGTGTGTGTGTGTATGTAGCCAGTGATGGGCTTCAAAAAATTTAAGAACCGGTTCTCTGCCCATCTGGCAGCCACTTTTAAATGGCTATTTTTAAACTTTATATGTCCTATCTCTTGTTAAGAACCGGTTCTATAGAGTAGGTGCGAACCTGCTGGTGCCCACCACTGTATGTAGCTCCCAAGGTGCCATAATGGAATCTGCAGAATTCCTGCACACAGGAGGCTGCCAGGGCAGCTACCTACTCTTTAGGTACCTACCTTTATAGGCCCCTTAATGGGCTTACTCCTCCTTGCACCAGCAATCTGGACCCACCTCTCTCTCTCTCTCTCTCTCTCTCTAGCCTGGCATAAATGCTAGAATAATGTCCAACTGGCATAATGCTGTCTCTCTAAGCAGTTCATGAAAATCTATATACGTGCCACATATGATGCAAATCTATTAAAGGGTGGGAAATCAATATTGTTGCCTGGAAGAAAAAAAGCCCACAAGTGTAGCTGAGATCCAGAATTCTGGCATTCTAACTGTTGCAGCATTTATGCCCCAATTAAGAACGCCTGTTCAGACACTTTACACAGACCCCCGCCCCAATAAAAAAACAAACTACACCTCACTGCCCTCTCTGTTTCGTAGAGATTTCACAAAGTCACTGATGTGGATTAGTGTTTCATTAACAGCATGCACTTTAATAACCCTTCACCATACAATTGTGATGGTAAAAGGAGAACGGAAAGGTGGTTTTCTTTTCCAAGGCACATTTCAATAACAGAGCATGGATTCTAATCTACAATCACCAATTTAGGTTTCTTAACCACTTTATCTCGGAGGGCCGGGGTCGGATCAAACACTGATGATCCTGGTAATAACATTGGGGGAGGGCAGGTTTCCAAATCATGTGCACTTGCCACCGTGCATAGGAAGGAGGCTTCTTGTGGGTCGAAGGATCGTAAAAATGGTTCATTGAACATCCCACAAACTTTTCCAGTGTCTGCAGGCAGCATTGTGTAGTAGCCACTGTGTAGCCAGAAGGGGTGTGTGCAGTACGTACAGCAGGCGCTGCAGTGTGCAATATAAGTGACTCTCTCACTTGCTATCAAAACAGTGCATTAATCTGTGTCACTGAGCAGGCCCATACTTGCATGGCTTCCGAGTGTGGCAAATGTGCAAGAAAGCATAGTTGCACCAACTTGGGATTGCACCCAAAAGCGAGCAAGCATATATTCATTGGCATCTGGCATTCATTCCCATTGGATTCAGTGGGTCTTTCTTTTCAGTAGACCTCTGTAGGTTTGTTTGCAAGGCCATCGCGGCACTGCCTCTCCATCAGCCACATAGTTGCAGTGCACAGAGGGATAAATATATCTTAGAAATATTCCCCCACCCCATAAACCTTTGTTGTTCCTATTAATTTTAGTGCACATCTCCCCGTAATTAATTGTGAGTCCTGTTTCCACATTGCTGATGTGACAAATTTGTCACCATGGATCAACATGGGCTTCTGAATACAGCCTTGGGTTTTGCCAATATATCTGGGTAAAACAGTCTTTCCGAAAGGAAATGGAATTTCACGATGGCCATGAATGAGGCACTCCGGTAAAACTTCGGGAATTTAAGAAGCACTTAGTTGCTGCATTAGGCCGTTTAGGATGTTTCAGCGTCTCAATTGACTGTAATTCCAATCTGCTGAAGTGCCCTGTTAATGACCTTCCATCTCACCGTGAGCGAAGGAATTCAGTGTTTATACTTCTTGAGTTTTCTTTCTTTTTTCCCCGTTCTTTTTTTGCAACCACAAACAGACTGAAGGACGGATTCTTTTCACTCGGTCTCGCGGCCGCAGAAAGGTGTAAACTGTTCCCGTCCTATCTGGAAGGGGGGAGAACAGAAAAGGGACTCGGCTTCAAGCCCCTTAATGAAGGCAATGGTTGCTAAAACAAAAGCAAAAATCAACAGATTGGGTCTCCGAGAACCACTTCAGGCCAGCGATTGTATTTCCACCAGCTATACAAGTGGTAACATATGCACATACTTAAGGGCAGCCATGCAGTTACCGGTAGACCCACAACTCTAGCACATCAAAGTTTATGCCCCTGAAGAGGCTGTCATTCGTATCACTTAAAAAGTACATGAGGACACGGGTGAGTTGTTAATGCTTTTCTGTAGCATGGAAAATGTCTAGGTACTATTTCTTAAAAAATGGATTATTCAGACAGCAATCACTTAGCATCACAGAGTCATATGGTTGGAAATGACCCCAGAGGTCCTCTAGTCCACTCCTCTTCCTGCAACACAAAATCCTCCTGGAGCATCTCCAGCAAGTGCCTTGGCAATCTGTTCCTGTCTTCAGCCACCCTGTTTCAACCACCATCCTTAGGGTGACCATATGTCATAACCAAAAAGGAGGACAAGGCCCCCCAAATGTAGGACACCCAAAAAAAGGTAGGACCCTGCAAAATAAATGCAAAAAACAGTCATTTATGTTGCTTTCAGGTGCTTAATTTAAACACTATTGGCCCAGTCCTAAGCTACTCCAAAGTATTGGCATCCATCAGTCTTGAAAGACTATGGTATCATGCTTGATGCTGTATGTGGAACACAAAGGCCTGGGTAGATTAATATGGAGGAAAGGCTGTTACCCAAGCAGTAAATCCCCCTTCTCTATGCTACTGAAATAGTCCAATGGAAAGGCAGAGCCAGTACGATTGGTTCCAGTTGTGTTGCAGAGCTGGGCTAAGGACAGGAGCTCACCCTGTCTTGTGGGGAGCCAGGTCTCAAGCCCTGGCCTTCTAGTTAACAGGCACAGTGTCTTAACCACTTGTGCCACCCACAGCCCCACTCCACTCCAAAGTAGCCCCATTATATTCAATGGGGCTTGCTCCCAGGAAAGTGTGCATAGGATGCACCCTATATTGCTTATTATTATTTTAAAAACCATTACGTATAATTTATTACATATAGGCTGCAATCTTATCCTCATTTACCTGAGAGTAAGCCTTATTAACTGAAATGCTACCAACTTCTGAATAGACATGGCTCATTATAAGTTATTAATTACAAGAAGGCTACATGCTGCCTGCTCACAAGGAAAAGGACAATGAATATTTCTCATTTCCAAACACAAGTTTAAAAAAGAGGACATGTCCTATCTATCTATCTATCTATCTATCTATCTATCTATCTATCTATCTATCTATCTATCTATCTATCTATCTATCTATCTATCTGTCTGTCTGTCTGTCTGTCTGTCTGTCTGCAGTATTTATATACCACTTTTCAACTAACAAGTTTACAAAGCAGTTAACAAAGAAATGGAAAAATAATAATAGCTAATTAAAAGCTAATGGGTCCCTGTCCCAAAAGGACTCACAATCTAAAATGCAAAAGAACACCAGCAGAAGCCACTAGAACAGACATTGATGGGGTGTGTAGGGCCAGTTACTCTCCCCCTGCTAAATAAAAGAGGAGCACCCACTTGAAAGAGTGCCTCTTGCTCAGTTAGCAGGGGTTAAAAATGTCCTGGAAAAAAAGAGATGTGGTAAACCTGATCATTCTCTCCTGCAGTTGGTACTCGGTCTACTTTAGAGCTAGGTATAAGTTTTCATGTATTGAAATAAAATTAAAATAAGTAAGTAAGTAAGTAAGTAAGTAAGTAAGTAAATAAATAAATAAATAAATAAATAAATGAAGTAGTTCTACCACATCCACCATTAGTTCTACTGCCACACTCAGCGGCACTTGAAAGCCACTTGATTCTTCTTCCATATGACAGCCCTTTAGGTATTTGAGGAGTGTTGAAATATCCTCGCTGAGCCTTCCCTTCTCCAGGCTAAACACACCAGATTCCTAAACATATCATGTTCCCTCATTTCCTCATAGGGTTTGCTCTCAAGTCCTCTGATGATCCTTGTGACGCTTCCCCAAACCAACTCTACTAGGTTGACTGCAACCTAAACAAGGTGCCAGAATTGGACACGGTACTCCAGGTGAGGTCTGACCAACACAGTAAATTGAAACCCTTACTTCTCATGATTTGGAAGATGCAGATTAAAATCAATGCAGGCTCAAATTGTGTTAGTCTTATTTGCTGTCACATCTCTCTACTGACTCATGTTTAGCTTGTGATCCAATGCAACTCGAAGATCCTTTCCACAAGTTGTGCGGCCACATCAGGATCTCGTATTTGATATCTTCACCTTTGGCTGTTGTTTCCTAAGAGCAGTACTTTGCATTTCTCCATCTTGAACTTCGTCCTGTTCAGCTCAGCCCAGAAAGAAGGTAGCGCAGTAGCCGTGCATGGCAGATTGTACCCAGATCAAGATAATGCAACCCCTTTTACTACTCACAGTGCTTAAGTGACCACTTCAGTGTCCCAAGGAAAGGAATTCCTAAAATGTGACAAACATTTATTTATTTTTCTTCCTAGGTACAAATCAATTAAAGCTGCAGGCACAAGTAGCTACTTCAGAAAAATTTGCTCAAGAGATCATTACAATAATTGGTGTGTCTCTCACTGCCTGTCCTATCACTGAAAGAGGTGACATTTGAAAGAGAAATAGAAATATGGCTCATTCAACAGGCTGCACAGTAGCTTTTTTATAGTTGAAGGCAGGAGAAAACAATAATGAACTAAATCGATTATGAATTATAATAACTTTGAAATCAACATTGAGCAGATGTCAGCGTTCAAAAAAGTGTCTACACAGACATAAATACTAGATCTAGCGATTCACAAATCATAAAGTTGTTACTTTAAAATTTCTATTTCCATTTTAATTAAAAATAGGAAAAATGTATTTAAAATACAATAATAGCAACAAAAATAATAGTGAAACAGAAACAACCTGATGGTTGGTACCAGCTGGTGCAGTGGTGGCTGTGCTGGCTGAAGACACAGTTAGGATTTGGCGATGAATGTTTTATTAACTATCACGTACATACAAAAGGATGCTTTAATTTCAGGCATGAGTCACTTAACAATGGACCACATAATGACAAACCACATATATGACATATATGGAATGTTCTTTCATGACCAAGGGCACAATCCAGAATAACTATGGGGAGTTCTTGCTCTGGTGTAAGAACAACTTACTCTGGATTGCAATATGAATGTCCCATAGGTTTTCACTAGGTGGTCCACTAACTACGGGTGCATGTAATGTCTCTTACGTGCTCCCGTAGTTACTCTGGATTGTAGGGCAAATCATTCAGAGAATATCCCTACAATCCAGAGTAACTACGGGAGCACGTAAGAGACTTTACATGCACACGTAGTTACTACATCACCTAGTGAAAACCTATGGGAAATTCATATTGCAATCCAGAACAAATTGTTCTTACACCGGAGCAAGGACTCCCCGTAGTTACTCTGGATTGCGCCCTATATCTTCATTGACATTACAATATTTTGATGACCAGTTTGTCAGACATCAGTTGAGAGTCGCCAGTGATTAGTGTGATAAACATGCATCTTCGCCACATGTGAGCACACTTTCGAAAGGAAAGATCCCCAAGTCAATGTCTTGAAAGCCAATGACAACCTGTAGCTTGCCTGGAGTGAGGGAAGCCCCATGATTGCAGAGAAGCTCCATGAATCGGAGTTGCTGCCGCCAAAAAGAAATATCTGGCATGCAGGCACAATGAAAAGAAGGCACCACTGCCAGTAAACCTGCTGTCAACATTTATTTCTCCTCCTGCCCTAATAGATTTATTCTTTATTGCACATCTCCAGCATCCATCCTTCATCTCCCTGACAACCTCATTCATTTCCAAATTTGAGCATGCGAATTATTTGGTCTCGGATTTCCCTGGTGAGTTGGAGATAATATGTGCAAACACTCTGCTGCCAGAAAAATAGCAATGCAACTTTTTTTCTGGGAAAAAAAAACAAATCAGTTTTTATTATGTTGGAAGTTCTCCTGGGAGCCAGCTGAAAGGTAAACCAATGGGGGCTGGAAAGCGCGTGGCAAAATATAATGCCTGCTGCTGCAGGTGGGGGTCTTTTTTAAATGGTATTCGAAAGAATGGAGTCAGAATAAGTTTGATTGCACTTTAGGCTCAGGCTGCAAGTTTGGCATACCAGGCTTTTCTGATATGATCATTGATACTGCTATTATTAATAACATTCCTTAAATTGATTGATTGATTATTGCACCATCGTTGTGCATGGCTCCTTACAAAGAGTCGGTGGCACAGCAAGAAAAGCTGCCAAGCACTGAGTTTTGCAAGTGATTGAATGCAAGTAAGTCAATGGGACTTACTCCCAGGCCAGTGTGGAGAGCCTCAGAGCAGCTTCAGAGCCCCATCCTATGCAGTTCTACCCTGAAGTAAGTCCCAATATAGCCAATGGGACTTACTCCCAGGCAAGTGTGGAGACAGCCTCAGAGCCCCATCCTATGCAGGTCTACTCTGAAGTTAGTCCCAGTATAGTCAATGGGACTTACTCCCAAGCCAGAGTGGAAAGGACTGCAGCCTCAGTCAGAGCCCCATCCTATGCAGGTCTACTCTGAAGTTAGTGCCAGTATAGTCAATGGGACTTACTCCCAGGCCAGTGTGGAGAGGACTGCAGCCTCAGAGCCCCATCCTATGCAGGTCTACTCTGAAGTAAGTAATTTTATTTATTTATTTATTATTTTTGATTTTAAAATTAAAAACCTCCCTGGCCACACCCCCTGACCCTGGCCCCGCCCCTTGACCCTGACCCCGCCCCTGACTCCGCCCACTTCCGGAGAACTGGTTCTTGGCCCAGGCTGGGCCCATCACTGGTCATCACCATCATCCATCGTCATCATCATTATCATCCATCCATCTATAAGAGGAACCTCATTTGACGTAGTCTAATATGTGGTACGGCAGTACCAAAATTACTATATCCCATGAGGCCTGGGCAGCTGCCAGAATCTTCTTGGGTAAAGCCCCTGGTGTAAACCTCCCCAAGGGGTTAAGTTCTGGGCCAACTCTTAGGATTATAGAATCTTAGAATCCCTAGTGGGAACATGGACTGCTCTCCCCTCCAGTGTCCATCCAAGCACACTAAAATCTGGTATTTCCTCTTTATTTTATTTTTATAGCATCTTTCCTCCAATGTTCATCCAATCATGAACATGAACTCCATGAACTCCAATCATGATTGGAGTGTTTATCCAATCCAGTGATTTTCAGTGTGTCGTGGCCACAGATAGTCCTCAGGTGCGCCATAGGAATTTGGAAAAGTCATTAATTAATAGGAAAATTGGGGGATTTGAAGAGCCTGGTGTACCTTGTCAATGGTAAAAACAACTGATGGTGTGCCTTGAAAATTTCAATGTCTTGTTCGTGTGCTGTGAGATGAAAATCACTGATCTAATCTCTAAGATTTAAATTTTATATTTCAATTTCTTTTCTGGCCCTTGACGCTGGGTCAGGTATTTGATGCGGTCCTCTGGATGAAATGTTTAGAGACCCTACACTAGAAGTGGCACCTTCCCAATGCTGAGGCTCAATATTGATTAAGGTAAATTGATTAAGTTCAATCACTACCATCCATAATGGGACCAAACATCTTACAGAGACGTACCAATAAGTATAAAATAATGCATTTCCTTGACTATCCCAGATTGGTTGGTTCCTGGTCAGCCCATAGCATTCAATGCAATCTCCATCAATATTACTACATGCTAAGGGTCGGTTCTCATTACGTTAGTGCTGTTAGCATATTAAAAGTAAGGAAGGTGGTGTAAAGTATGGGGACACGAGAAAAATGGGATTTGAAGGAAATGGAAAATATCTGAACTATTCCAAGCATAGGGTGCTTTCATAGAGAGCTAAGTGCCTTTTCCATTGACTTCTCCACGGGAAGCACAATCCGTTACCCGTCGGGGTGGGAAGTTTTAGCAAGGATCAACAGCAGCCATGGCCTTCCCCATCCCTTGCATACCAGAGAAATAAATTCCAATGCCTCTGTTTTTTTTTCCTCCTTTAAATGTGTTATTACAAGTGCAGAAAACTAGAAAACAAATTAATATTGTGAAAAAATTCATTGAAAATTAAGATCTTTCAGTTTCACACCTAAAGGAGCAGTGCATGGCAAACCAAAGCAGCAATCATAGGCATAATTAAAGTAGTGATTATATGTATATTTATAACCTCCGTCTATAATTCTCAGTCTTAAACTGAAAACAGAAGTTTGGGAAAACAAGCAAGGCTTTATGTTTTCCGTGGGTTTACAGAGCTTGCTACATACACAAGATAAAGTAATTCTAATTGCTCAAATTAATTGTAATTTTCTTTTTTAAATTAAATTTGAAAATTGGAAACATTTGCCAAAATTTGACAGCGGAAAATTAAAAAAGAGGGTGAAGAAGAGTCTGTGTAATCTGTCAATCTAAAGTATACTGTAAAGAAATTAATGCTGTTTAAGTTTAGAATTGCTTGGTTTAAGATAAATATTTTAAGATAAGTTTAGTTTAAGATTAGTTTAAGATTACAGTTGCTTAGTTTAAGACAAGAATCTTATCTTAATGTTAGATTGTTGAAGGAGGGAAGTTGGGTATGCTTCCCAGTGGCATACCTAGGGGGAGCAAAGCAAAGTTTTACACTTGCATGCTACAGTGAAACTCCCTGCAAAACCTAGTGCTTTTCACCCCCTCTAGCTATGCTACTGAATGTCCCTATCCCTTCTGATATTCTGTTCCACTCTACATAATTGCCTGGGATGGCAGATCAACTAAAGCAGCAACTCCCAAACTTTTCGACACTGTGACCCAACTTGTCCTCCATTGTGAGTCACAACGCAATGCTCACAATGTCTTATTATAGTGGCTACAAAACATTTTTTGGAAGGCAGCTCCTTTTGACTACTAGGTCTACTGGAACCATTGATCATGGTCTATTGAACCTACTAGAACCATCAGTCATGGTTCTCCATTATGGTTATAATCCTATCCATTGTTTTACATGGTTGTGGGATTTTTTTAACAAGAATTCTGTGGCTCTCCTGGCTGGTTTCATGGCTGTTCAGGGAGCCACAGCTCCCAGTTTGGGAACCAATGCCTTACTGAGAGCCCTAGATACATTTTCCAGGTTGTGCTGGGCTCCCAAGACTACGGGGAGCATTGCACCCATGTCCAAAATACAAGGGGTTGCGACCCGTTGTGGATCACATTTGGGCACAGTTTGAGAAAGTTTGAACTAAAGCAGTCATCACATATAACTGAGTGCCTTGACTGCTCTTTTAGGGAGAAAGGCAGAATACAAACAAACAAACAAACAAACAAACAAACAATAAATAAATAAATAAATATTTGCATTGCCTCTGAGGTGCAAGTCAAGCAGAACCACATGGGGGAGATGACAGGTCATGTTCAAGTTCTTGTGTTGCATGGTCAGAAAGGACCACTCCAATTTAGACTGTGGGTCAGGACCCATTGGTGTGTCACCACCTGATTTTGGGTGGGTTGCCATAGGAGGATGGAAAGCAGGCCTCTGTCAGTCTTGAAAGACTATGGTATTGTGCTCTGCGCTGCATGCGCTGCATGCGCTGCATGCGAAGCACAAAAGCCTGGGTTGGATTGTTATGGAGGATAGGCTGTTACCCAAGCAGCAAACCTCCCCCTCTCCACGCCACTGAATTAGTCCAATGGAAAGGCAGAGCCAATACGATTGAATCCAGCTGCGTCGCAGAGCTGGGCTAACAACAGGAGCTCACCCTGTCTTGTGGGGCCGACCCGGGTCTCGAACCCTGGAGGATGAAAAGATCAGATAATAAATTGCCAGAAGCTCTAAAGCTATCAGGTACTGAATCATAGAATCATAGAATCCTAGAGTTGGAAGGGACCTAGTAGGTCATCTAGTCCAACCCCCTGCCTGCAGCAGGAAATCCCCCTAGAGCTTCCCCGACAGGTGCTCGTTGAACCTGAGTCTGCTAACTACCTGTATTTACTCGAACCTAATGGGTCATCGAATCTAATGTGCACCCTATAATTTTAATCAAAATACCACATTTATTCAAATCTAATTAACCACATGCATCCTAATTTTGGAGACTAAATTTGGCTGGAAAAGGTGAGCATTGCAATTTGAAATATATAGAGATAAATATTTGTCCATTTTTCTTTCTGTTTATTATTACTTATAAATAAGATCATTTCTTTCTAGATCTTTTTTTAAAGTTCAATGAACTTTTTTTTAAGTTCATTAAGGTGAGCATTGCAATTTGAAATATATAGAGATAAATATTTGTCCATTTTTCTTTCTGTTTATTATTACTTATAAATAAGATCATTTCTTTCTAGATCTTTTTTTTAAGTTCATAAACTTAAGTTTTTAAGTTCTTTTTTTAAGTTCATAAACTTTCTAGATCTTTTTTTTAAGTTCATAAGGGCCCTAAAACAGTGTTGGAGCACAATCTTAACCATACTCAGAAGTAAGTCCCATTGTGTTCAATGGGTGTTACGATTGCAGCCATATTCTAAAATGTAGGACCTGGAGTTTAAAAAAATTGGGAAGCACTGTTGTAGACAATTGCCTGCTTATTAGGATGAGATGAACCCATGAACCATGGGATGATGCTTTAGAAGAAGGTTCTGCTCAGTTTGTATGGATTCCCTCTCCCCCAGCAAGCTCTAGAACCATATCATACATTTCCTATTGAGTGGAGGAAGCCCATGTTTCTGCATTGGGGCAGATGCCTGACACCCATGCTGTTCTACTAGTACAACTGTGGATGCAAACATCTTCCTTTCCCAAGGATTCAGCGCACAAAGCGATTCCTATTAATTGCTTATTAGGCATGTTTCATCAGTTTTTAAAGCGCTACCCAAATGAATCCCTCTGGTTATCATTAGATCTGCGAGAACACGGGAAACCAAAACCGAATCCGAGTGCAAGCCAAACTCACCGACAGCTGCAAAAATAACGGGAAAGCTTGTTTTCCCCTCTTCCCACCCCGTTTTTTAAACAGAAACTGTTATTGTTTTGTAAACACCTCTGTGACTCAAACAAATTGCATCAATAGAGAGAGGAAAACATTTTCTGAAAAAATATCGAGAATGTTACAGAACAAGAAAAGTGGCATAGCTAAAGGGGGTGCAAAGCACAAAGTTTTCCTGGGAGCCTTGCCGTGGCATGCAAGTGGCACTCCTTTTCCCCTTCGGAGCAAGTCCAGGCAATACTCAATCTTGCATTCCCCTCCATTTGGTCCCATAACAGGGAATGGCTCTAAAGGGGAGGAAGAGAGACTGTTTGCATGCCATATAGTTTGCATGCTTCATATAATGCAATCCTATTCATGTCTACTCAGAAGTAAGTTTCACTGAGTTCAGTGGCGCTTACTCCCTGGAAAGTGATCTTAGGATTTCAGCCATAGTGAGGCTCCCTACAAACTTCATGCTTTGTAGGGTGCTTCGAGCTACACCACTTAACAAGAGAGTCAGAAGAAGTCTTTGTCTAGAATGTGAGTTCTGGAACATAGGTTGGATCCAAGGAGCCAAGAGGACAATCCTTTCCATGTCTTCTTGGAAGTAAGCCCCATTGTATTTGATGGGGCTTACTCCCAGGTACTCCCAGGAAAGTGTGTTTAGGATTGCAGAACTAGTACCAAGTCTTGGTAGTAGTTCACTGGAACTGGAGCAAAAACAGATGTGCAAAGTAAGAAAATAGGACAATTCATTTGTAGATCTCAGGGCTAAGTAAGTTCCCTATGGAATAATGGAGCCATATTTGTTTGTTTGTTTGTTTGTTTGTTTCTGGGGGGAGATCATTGTGAGGTCCAGCAGCCAAAATGTGTGGACTGCAGTATTTATTCCTGGGATGCACCATGAGAATGCAAGTCTAAATTGTTCTATGTTGTATTATGCTGGCCTAACTGGGAATTCGGATTGTAGCCTCTGTCAGTTTTGTGACCCACCATAATTGGGCTGTGACCTACAAATGGGCCACAGTCTCATAGTTTGGGAACTGATGGCCTAGCCATTAATATATGCCTCTAAGGGTGCAATCCTTACCTTGTCCACTCCAATGTAAGCCCCATTGTGTTCAATGGCTCTTTCTCCCAGGAAAGTGTCTAGGATTGCAGCCTAAGCCAGTGGTCCCAACAGAATACTACAACCATCCCTGTGGAGACAAAAACCACAGATA
Source organism: Cryptoblepharus egeriae (assembly GCA_030015325.1). Taxonomy (NCBI): domain Eukaryota; kingdom Metazoa; phylum Chordata; class Lepidosauria; order Squamata; family Scincidae; genus Cryptoblepharus; species Cryptoblepharus egeriae. The sequence continues at coordinate 4,352,673 of JAREYC010000001.1, forward strand.
TGGGGGAACTGACCATCATTAACAAGAAGCATTTAACTTTCTGTTAATGTCGGTCTAGTCTTTTGAAGTATTTGATCTGTTGTCCCCCTTCCTGTTTTTCACTATAAGCTGAATGTTTATTGCAGCCTATATAAGTAAGAACATTTTTGCTCTGCTAAGGATTTAATCTACAGTATGTTAATGATTAGATGTGTGTGTGTGTGTGTGTGTGTGTGTGTGTGTGTGTGTGTCCAGATTCACTGATTGATGTCACATATATTAGACTGATGAATATTGGGGCCTGCCTGTATTGACTTGATTCCTAAAAGCCAGTGGTCCCAGGGCACCCTATTGCTATTTTGAATAGTATTTTGTTATTGAATGAAAATTTAATTATTTCAATGCTAAACAAGTCACAACAAATGTTACAAAGAGAAACATAAAGTGTTCCCTCGAATGAGTCAGGGGGGAAAAAACATATATAGAAAAATATTGCCAAAGTTGCATTAAGTATCAGTTAATTACTTCAAGGGGTTTCCATTAGATATATGCTGAGTGGTTTCCTGGTAAATTATGTGACTACCACTTCACGGTGAGAAACCTTTTAAAGACCATTATGGCTCTGCTAACTGCGCTCTCTCCCTACCGAAAAGCCACGGTGACATTGGTCAAGCGGCAAAAGCCACCCTGCCAAACATTCATTTCCGAAGCCAAAAGGAAAATTTGGCTAGGGAGGTGGGGAGGTAGAAACTCTCAGCTGTATCCAAAACTGTGAAACCTGATTATAAATTGGAAATTAAAATGATCCTTTAAAATGAATAAGTATAAAAAAAGATATCAGTGCCCTGTTCGCTACACTGCGTTCTCAGAATAAAAAGATACAAATGTCGGTATGGCATATTAATGTTTATTACTGCATTTTTCCGGCAAAGTGCAATTAGACTTTAACAGGGCAAAGAGCAGCCTGGGGGTGTTAAATGAAACTTATGGATATTCCAAACACTAACGCAGAGGTGCGTCCCATCGAGATTACAGGTCTGGGCATGCAGAATTTCGGATGACGCAGACCGCACTCGAAACACTTGGGGACTCTACCTGTTCTAATCTGTACTCTCTATAGAGCTTGCCTCTGTGGATACTACAACCTTCTCCCAATGAGGGATGAAAAGTTTAATCCCTCTGTTGATGAATCAACGCAAGCTCTCGTTACTTGATGGACATGAGGAAATGATAATATTTGGTGGCGAAGGCTGAAAATAAACATGTACATTTTTGAATATATTTTGGTTCTCAAAATAGTCATCAGAACAGAGAAAAGAAAATTCTTTACCTAGTGAATTATTAGCTTGTGGAACTCCTTGCCACAGGATAATGGTAAGGAGGTGGTGATGAAGTCTGGTTTAGATGCCTTTAAAAGAGGATGGGACTGATTCCTAAGACTCCATCATGGGTTATTGATGGGTATGCGCAACTTTCTGATTTTAGATGTGGGCTACCCCAGAATGCCAGCTGCAAGGGAGGTCATCAGGATGCAAGTATCTTATTGTCTTGTGTGCTCCTTTGGGCATCTGGTGGTCCAATGTGTAGAACGGGAAGCTGGACTGGATGGGCGTTTGGCTTGATTTTGTGGGGCTCTTAAATTCTTAGATGATTCTCCATGTTCCATATATATGTAGAGCAGTGGTCTACAAAGTGGGGGTCAGGACACCCTTGGAGGGGTTGCGACTACATTTCAGGGGGGGTCATCTTGGAATATGGCACTGGGCACTTTTAATGTTACTTCCAGCTGTGACATCTCTTTTGGGGGGCCTGGACAGATTGTGTTCTTAGAAGGGGTCCCGGGCTGAAAGACTCAAGTACCACTGATGCAGAGGCAGTCTAAAACAGTTTTATTTTTTCAAGGATGATGATGTTATTCTTTAAAAAGGGCTAAAGATGGTGTTATAACAGTGTTATGGTTTTCATTCATAAGCCCATAAGAGCCTCCACTGGATCAGGTCGAAGGTCCATCTAGTCCAACTTCCTGTATCACACAGCGGACCACCAGATGCTTCAGGGAGCTTCTGGTGATCAGGGAGATCAATTTTTTAATTCAATTTTTAAAAGGCCTGAAAGTGGTGTTATAAAAAAAGCAGGCCTCCGTCAGTCTTGGAAGACTATGGTATCGTGCTCGGCGCTGCATACGCTGCATGCGAAGCACGAAAGCCTGGGTTGGATTGTTATGGAGGATAGGCTGTTACCCAAGCAGCAAATCCCCCCTCTCCACGCCACTGAATTAGTCCAGTGGAAAGGCACAACCAATACGATTGGATCAGCTGGCGTCGCAGAGCTAAGGACAGGATCTCACCCTGTCTTGTGGGGCCAACCTGGGAATCGAACCCTGGCCTGCTGGTTAACAGGCACAGCGTCTTTACCGCTTGCGTCATAAAATACACACACGTCTGAAGATCACAATTACTTGAATTAAATTATGAGGAGTCATGTAAGATTTGCCTGCTACTTGTAAGAACATCTCCAATGAACCCAATACTGCCATACACAAGCAAATTAAAACACTGTCAAATGAAAACACTTGATAGCAACTTGAACCAACAAAATTGAAAATAGCATTGAATTGCTATGGAAATAAACCAGTTTTAAAGGACAAACACATAGCACTCTCTGCTGCCCCTCCGCTGCCCCTCCGCTGCCACTCGCACCCAGAATCCAGTTATGTTCAGACATAGGCACTTCTATCCCAATCCTGGAGGTTATGCCACTGTGCAGACATATACCAGCCTCTGCACATCACTATGGAAAGATATGCCATGTGACTTAGGCCAGCCTAAATTTATTAGGCTTGAGCCCACATGATAGGAATTTTTTGAATCAACACTCTAAATATACCCAGGGAAAAGTCTAAGACAGCAGAATGTTTGTTGGCCTATGTGATTAATGAATTATTAGTGGGAAATGGCTCTCTACATCCTAAAAGTGTAAGTCCCTTGCCAACTTCCACTAATATTAATGAGAATTTTAGTCCATTAGAAACAATGGAGTAAACAAGCTGGAAGGATGATCCCACCATTGATCCCAAGACAAGTTTCTGGATCCTAGACTAGATGAGATCCTTTGCAATCACGTAGGAGAATAATGTAAAGCTGTCCTACAGGTTTTCCCATCATGAGGCCATCATATTGGTCTAGGAGCTCCTATCCATGACTATTCAAAAGTAAGCCCCATTCTGTTCCATGGATCTTACTCCCAGGAAAGTGTCTTTAGGATTGCAGCCGTTCTTTCAAAAACCAATTTAGGAGCCCCTAAGTGTAACTCTTCACACTGTGCAGCATCAAGTGTGGTGAACACTTTTAAACCTCTGCTAAGAATTTGTGCCGCAATTATGGAAAGCACAGATTAAGAAAGCATGAATTATCTGGCATTCATTGCCTGGTGAATCTCAGTGTAAAGCAAAATCCATTTGAAGGATTATGTTTAATTATCCAAACATTGGGTAGAAAAAGGAAAGAAGAAACAGTTGTTTTAATGTGTCTGAAGACGAGGCTTCTCCAAACTGAATCGGAGCCAAGCTATCCTTTTCAGGAAGCCTATTATAGGAAATCCATTTTGACTGAGCTCCGAAGCAACACCTGCATGGGTTGTTATCTGCTGCTAAAAATGTAAAAGAATTGATACCTCTCCGTTTCCATATTCCGATTCCATGACAGCATCTTCGGAATGATTGTGAAGGAACAGAATGTGTTCAAACCATTTTAAGGTAAAGAAGCAAATATTAATTGACATCTATTGCAACACTCGATGGCACACGGTGTGAAGAGTTACACTGAGCCTGTGTGAAATCATTCGTCAGTCCTGTCACTTTGGCTTTCAGATGTGTTATCCGCTATGATTTACAGGTACAAGGGACTAAAAAAGAAGACATCGCCATTTCACACGCCGAAGAGTTCCAATTATACCCCTCTACCTGCATTAGCAATTTACAATTGCAAATATTGGAGGAGGGGGGGCTCGCTCGCTCGCTCGCTCTTCTCGAGTTGTTAATTGATATATGTGGGGAAAGTGTTAATTCATTTTGTAATTTTGTAATAATACTGAAGTGAATAATATTTATTAGCCGCGTAAATCTTACTACTGTTTCAAAATAAGTCAGCACCCTGCCCTAAATACACTTAGTATAGAGTCTGTCTGCAAAGGTGTTGGCTGTTAGCCATACTGGAGGTGTTGATAATTGTTTAAATGGCGAGTCTGTTGATGGGCTGGGATGAATTGCATTTCCCACATCTTCCCACAAAAAAGTTCCATGTGGTGTGTATGTGGTTCTGGTGGCCGTTTTATCCTAAAGACAAGAGGAAATAGTGTGGAGATTGGGACTGTTCCATACCCTACAATCCAGAGTAACTACGGGAGCACATAAGAGACTTTACGTGTACCTGTAGTTACTGCACCACCTAGTGAAAACCTATGAGAAATTCATATTGGAATCCAGAGCAAATTGTTCTTACACTGGAGCAAGGACTCCCCGTAGTTACTCTGGATTGTGCCCATAGTCACCCAATCATGTTCCTGACTATGAGAATTCAGGCAGCTCAGTCCTAGTTTTGATCTAGTGATCTTTTTATACCCTTTTGTCCAATAATTTTGATTAGCAATTCTTTTTTGCTATAGAATAAGAAGCATCTTTAATCAGAGAGTATTTATTGGTCCAAAAATCCAACAAATTTAAATCCACCACACATACAGCAACATCTTGACTTTCATCCACTTGATTTGATCCACATATACAGCATCCACATATACAGCAACATCTTGACTTTCATCCACTCGATTTGATTTTTCAGCCATTTACAATTACAACCACATTTCATGTTTTGTCTGTATGCTTTCTTCTTTTATCCTATTACGTCCAGCTTTCTACAATGTTCGTGTTCTATAAATAAATTAAATTAATAAATAAATGAAATTTAGTTTTTCACGGATTTACATGAATTACAGGTATAATTCAATTACCAGCATACTTCAGCGCAAATGAGGTTGGCCAATTAGAGAGAGAGAGAGAGAGACAGACAGACAGACAGATAGATAGATATGACAAGACAGACAGATTTAGATCTACCAACATATTTTTCTATCCATCTGTCTATCCATCTATCTAGTCTATCAACATAAAAAAATTCAACAATCAGAATCCATGGAGGTTCCTGAAGTGGAACCTTTGCAGATTCCAGTCTCAACCTGTATATGTTACTTTTTTCTGTCCAAAATAATCATGATTGTGCAAACCAGATGTGAGCTCCAATAGCAGATCATAGCTCAGTTCAGGCACCTGAAGAATTGCAGAGGTGGTTGCAAGCCTCTGCTGTGCTTCAACTTGAGTCCATGGACAACAGAAACGGAAATTCAGGAATTGCAGCTGTTCCTGAAAGAAACAAAAGAGAAGTGGTTTGGCCAAGAAGATATTAGAGCAAAAATGGAATAAAACAGGATTTTAGTGGCATGATCCGCATCAACTGAAGTTGAGATTTGGGTCTGTCATAAAGCATAATCACATTCTGGTAGATCTGAGAAAAATGTTTGGGTCGCACTCGACGTTAGAATAAGCAGGAGGAGCTGTGCATTAAAAAGTCCTGCAACAATGAACAAGATAAAAAGTGACTATCAATTTTCACGACATACAGTGCAATCCTAATCTCTGGTTAGGTTGGCACAAGTCCTGTGCTAGCTTGGGGGTATCACCAAAGGGCCATAAGACACTTCTGCCCCACTCATGCGGGATTAGGTCAATGCACGGACATGCGTAGGCCTCCCTGTGTCACAAAGGAAAAAGGAAACAGGTGAGTTGTGCTAGCCTAAACAGGTTAGGATTGGGCCCTTACACTCACCGACATGATCATGCATGATTCTCCAGTCCATTGCTTGAAGATAAGGATCACTTTAATGGAGGCAAGAAAATCTTTCTGAACTATTCCATATGTCTGGATAGCATGACCTCCATCCCTGTTTTCTCAAGTTGTGTTTCCTTGAATTCAGCAGATTGCCTTCAGGTTTGCTAAGAAATGCAAAGTCCCATTGAATCCAAAGGATCAAATCCAGTCAATGGCTTTCAAAGGAATGCATTACTAGGGCCATGATCAGTCTATAGAAAGTCAATAGGAAGCAATCAAAGAACACCTGAGTGGACCAAAGGACATCAAAAACTTTATTTCCTTGCGGTGGCATAATGGGTACAAAACAGTAGTACAAAATACAATACAAAATAATAATAATAGTAATATTAGTATAACGTAGTGCAAAATACTAATACTCGACCATGCTGTGCTCCTTCCATTCGCTGATGGAGCCAGATAGCATCGATCAACTGCTAAGAAATACTTTTCCATAAGCATGTTCTGCTAAGGCTAACAGGTCTTTATTAGAATCAATGCCATGCCTATTTGGAGTATTCCCCTCTCACACTTCTTCATTAAACTGTCTTTTGTAAAATGCAGCTTGATTGTCAAGAAAACTGGGTATATTAATATTTTGGCTACCCTTAAAAGCGCTGATTGCTTGCTGTTTGTTTGCTGCTATTGAAACTTGGCTGCTACAAGATATTTCACAGTCACCATAACAGTCTTCCTTTCGGGGAGGATTGCTGATTTTTGTGTTCTGTGCCACTCATCAGATCGGATATATTTTCCTTCCCTGCCCCGAAAGGTGCTGGGTACAAGACTATATTGTTGTTGTTTAGTTTTTAAGTCGTGTCCAACTTTTTGTGACCATGGGGACTATAGTACTGCACTAAATATAATATTGTTCTGTGACTTGATTTGATTTTATAAGGTGGCTCTCTTCAAATAACATCATCCCCCAGGTACAGTCGGACCCTGGCACCTATGGCGGATCTGTTCCCAGACCTCCCACAGGTAACAAAACCAACATATAATGGAATCCACAGCATATGATAATCAGATGTCTTCTGAGATGCCTTCTGAGACATGTGGAAGCCTTTGAAATCAATGGGAGGTCACATTCATTAACCCAGATGGGACTTTTTGTATGCTTCTGCAGGACTGTGGAGGACCAGGGCAGCCTCTGGTTGTCTCCAGAGGAACTCCAGCTCCAACTGGATACTGGGATAGGTGGAATCTAAGATACTAGGTCGCAACCCACAAAATGGGGTCCAACCCAAAGTTGGAATCTCTCCGCAATCTTAAGAACACTGTCCTGGGAGTAAGCCCCATTGAACTCAGTGGGGCTTACTTCAGAGTAGACATGCATAGAATTGCAGCCTTTGTGGGTTAACTGCTTGCTGAGAGAGAGAGAGAGAGAGAGAGAGAGAGAGAATGAATGAATGAATGAATGAATGAATGAATGAATGAATGAATGAATTTAGCATGGATTTAAAAATTTTCCTCCAGTGCGACATAATGAAAATATTGTTAGGAAAAGGAATTGGAAGCCATGAGACATGATCTTCTGCACATCTAATGTGGGTTTATGAAAGATACTTTTAAGTTAATGTATGAAAGATAATTTTAGAGCACTGACTGAATATACAGTGGACATACAGTGGCTCTTCCAAGACTGACTACATGTGTTTAAGGTGAATTCTAGTGAATTCACTTTATTCACCTTATTCTAGTGAATGTACTTGGTGTATTCCCCTGCTCCTTTTAGTAATGTTTTAAAAATGCCTTTATCATGGCACAGTAGCATAGCAGGAGGCAAAGCTCAAAGTTTCTCAGGGAATCTCATATCAGCATGAAAGTGGCCCCGTTTGGGATGCGAGAAGCAAAATGGGAGCAAATTCAGAACAGAGCACATGAGTAGTAAAAGCAAATGCCACCATTTTTCTCCACACCCAGAATGACTCTGAAGGCGGCGAAGGGCTTCTTACACATCGTGGTGAGGCTCCTTTCATAACTTATTGTTTTGTCCCCCCCCCCCCAGTTATACCACTATGGCATCCCCAAGTGGATACCTATCTAAGCATCGGCCAGGCCTCCACCTGGATAGCTTACAGGGAACTTACTGAAGCTACAAACATCTAGGACTGGTCGATGCTTAGATGGGAGACCATGTGGGGATACAGTCAATTGGTAATTACTTCAATCCATTTTCTGAGAATTAGATGCTACTCTAGTACAGATCTAACACACAGTTAGAAATCTGACTTTTTCCCTTGGAAAGTCCAAAGGATTTTTTTTTTCTTCTGAGTAGCTGCTTGGCCTTAGTGTATAGAATTTGCATTTTGCTTTTAAAAGTAAATCCTTTGCAAGTTGAAGGGGGAAAAATTACTGTTCCAGCCACCCACTCAGAGATATCCAATTATAAAGTAGTTTGCAGCATTTTCCCAGTACTAAAGTAAACCCCAAGAGAGGCTTTTATAACTCAAAAATATCTATAAAACTTCTAATATTAACAAAATAAAAATGTTTCTTCCTATTCTCCCCCCTCCCAATGTGACGGGGATCTCTAACTTCATGTTTCTTCACAAGAAAATTCAGACAGATGGCACCTCCTCGGTGGTATGTGCTGGAGTTTGAGGCACTTAAGAGTCCTGTTATTTTGATCCTATTTTGACATACTGTCAGATATGCACCATCCAAGAAATAGACCAGTGGCTTTCAGTTAAGTGTCTCATAGTGGTGGCATAGCTAGAGGGGGAGGCTCAGTCAGCCTCGGAGGGAGGCGTGTAAGGGGACCCTCCACTTTGGAGCCATTTGAGGAGGAGGAACCAAATTGAAGCATATGGTGCCATCTCCGACAGGTACTTATCAGGCTTCTGCTTGAAGATCCCCAGTGAGGGAGCATCTACCACCTCCCTTGGCAGTCTACTCCTCCACTGAAATGCCCTGATAGAGAATTTTTTCTGACATCCAGAATCTCTTTTTGTGGATATCAGAATCATGTAATACATTTTATCTGGACCCATTTTATGTGGATCTCCAGTAGTACATTTTATTTGTACCCAAGATCAGAATGCAGACCCAGGATCCAAAGGAAGAAGTCTGGAAATTTCCTGGGAACTTTTATTTCCCAATCTCACCACAACCCGTGACAGTGGCATCACTACATTTTGTGTCACCCAGTGTGGGAGTTCAGCACATCACACTCCACTGTGGACCTCCTTCCATGCAGCAGGCAGGGCAAGAACCCAGGTGGTAAGCATTGTGTTAACATTCTCCCACCCACATTGGTTTTTTAGCCATACTTTTTGAAGGAATATATATATTGAAATATATATTTATCTCTTTATTATATAAAGTAAATAAGACCCTAATGACCTTCCTTAAGAACTCCATGGGGCAATGGAAAACAACATTGGAAGTCAACACAAAAGAATTAGCACAAGTATCGATCAAGTGTGGCATATATCAAGGAGATGCACTGTCTCCCCTGCTGTTCTGCATAGGCCTGAATCCCCTAAGCCAAACAATAGCAAAGACTGGATATGGGTACAAGTTCAAGAGTGGAACTACCATCAGCCACCTCCTCTACATGGATGACATCAAGCTGTATGCCAAGAATGAACGAAACATCGACTCATTGATACACCTCACAAGGATCTACAGTGAGGATACTGGGATGTCATTCGGCCTGGATAAGTGCAGCCGAATGATCACAAAGAGAGGAAAAGTGGTTAAGACCAGTGGGGTAGAACTACCAGCAGGGTACATAACAGATGTGGAGACCAACTATAAGTACCTAGGTATCCCACGGAAATCATGAAGAGGAGGCAAGGAAGACAGCAATATCCAAGTACCATCAAAGAATACGACAGATCCTAAAAAGCCAGCTCAATGGGAAAAATAAGATCCATGCCATCAATACATATGCGCTGCCAGTCATCAGATACCCTGCTGGCATAGTAAGCTGGCCACAGAAAGAAATGGAGGCGGCCGATGTGAAGACCCGAAAGCTCCTCACAATGTATAGGGGTTTCCACCCCAAGTCTAACATCCTCAGACTATACACTAGTCGGAAAGAGGGCGGCCGGGGTCTGATGAGCATCAAAACTACTATCCTGGATGAAACCCAGAATATCCAGGAATACATCAGTGAGATGCACCCAAAGATGAGCTGATGAGAGAATGTCTCCAGCAACAACAGCAACAGCAAATACCGAAGGAAGATCAAACTGAGGAAGTGTCCTGGCAAGATAAGACCCTGCACGGGATGTACCATCGCCAGATAACTGAAGTCACTGATACTGGGAAATCCTATCAGTGGCTGGAAAGAGCTGGCTTCAAAGATAGCACTGAAGTTATCATGATAGCATCATGGCAGCACAAGAACAGGCACTAAGTACCAGATCCAAAGAAGCAAGCGGGGATTTACCAGGGTGTAAGATGCAGGCAGGAACAGCATACATTGAACAGCACAACCAAGTAGCTGGCATCGTGTATAGGAACATCTGCTCAGCCTATGGACTAACCCCTCCCAAGACCAGATGGGAGACCCCTCAGAAGGTTGTGGAGAATGACAGGGCTAAGGTCCTGTGGGACTTCCATATCCAGACAGACAAGAAGGTACTGGCTAACCAGCCAGACATTGTGGTGGTAGATCAGGCCCAGAAGACAGCCCTGGTGATAGACGTAGCGATGCCAAACGACAGCAACATCAGGAAAAAAGAGCATGAAAAGGTGGGAAAGTATCAGGGTTTGAAGGAGGAATTAAAAAGACTGCGGCAAGTGAAGGTGAATGTGATCCCAATAGTGATTGGAGCAGTAGGGGCTGTGACACCCAAGCTGGAAGAAGGGCTCCAACAGATCCCAGGAGGGACAGCAGAACACTCGATCCAGAAAAGCGCATTGCTAGGAACAGCCAAGATACTGCACAGAACCCTCAAACTCCCAGGCCTCTGGTAGAGGACCCCAGATTGAGGATAACATACATACACCACCCATGGAGGGAAGCAGTTTGTTTCATTGAGTTCTGCTGTAACCGATGAATTGAACAGTATATTACATGAGATCCAAAAAACACTTTAATCTCTAGCTTTTCCTTCTGAATACGAGCTTTTTCCTAGCTAGCTTTTCTTTCCCAGGGTATCACCTTATGAACACCTGATTGATTCCATATTGTATAATAACTTTAGGATTGCTATATGTCCCCCAAAAACCGAGACAGTCACGGTTTTGGGGGATTGCATTCACATACTGGCAAGTTTGATAGGAGATCCTGTCCTGGTTGTTTGTGGAAGAGAATTATGGCAACCCTTTAAAACATCTCATTGTCTCTTCAAACAATCTGTCTCACTGGTCTATTTTGAATTAAGGAAATTTTTTTAAGTTTAATTTGCTAGTTGCATTTTCAACAATTTAATATACCCCTGCTTACTGGTCAAGAGACACTCTTTCAAGTGGGTGTTCCTCTTTTCTTTAGCAGGGGGAGAGTAACTGGCCCTCCACACCCCAGCAATGTTTGTTCTAGTGGCTTCTGCTGGTGTTCTTTTTGCGCTTTAGATTGTGAGCCCTTTTGGGACAGGGACCCATTAGCTATTAATTAGCTATTAATTTTTTCATTTTCTTGTAAACCGCTTTGTGAACTTTTCAGTTGAAAAGCGGTATATAAATACTGTAGATATGTAGATATAGGTGATAAGAAATCCATGATGTTAAAAAATGCCATTTTGGCTGCAATTCTAAAAGCACTTTCCTGGGAACCTAACTCATTCCTGTGAATGAACCTAACTCATTCCCGTTCCTGTGGTGACGTAGGGAGGCAAGCATATGTCTGTGCACTGGCCTAACCCTCCACCAAGAGTGGCGAGAAGTGTCTTTACGGCACTGTTGTGGCAGCCCCAGGTCAGCATAGAACCTATGCTGGGGCTTAGGATGGCCTAAGTGGAGATAAGTATTACAGACATGGTGGCTGAAAAAAGTTTGAGAACCACTGGTCTATATCCTTTAGGGCAGCGTTTCTCAAAGTGGGGGTCGCCCCCTTTGGGGGTCGCCTGGAGCTTCCTGGGGGTCGCCTAAAGTCCCCTGGTGCAGGGGGTCAGATCAGGCTTGCCAGACCTCCGGCTGTAGCTGCGCGTGCTCTGGGGCTTCCTTAGAGGCTGCCCCAGGGACTTCTGACTGCTGAGCAGTGGGGGGGCTTCCCCCAGGCGCACGCGCCACCCGCCCAGATTCTGCAGGGGCTTTCCTGCAGCCATATGTACGTGCGCTGCCCGCCCAGATCACGTGGGAGAGAGCTTCCCTCCAGGCGCACATGCTGCCCGCCAGCCAGCCCATTGCCTGCCAGCCACTGGGTCTTACTCCCAGGTAAACTGTTGCTGGCTTGCAGCCTGAGAGGCCAATCCTATGCATGCCTACTCAGAAGTGAATGAGGCCACTCCCAGGAAAATGCTAGGATTGCATAAGATTGCAGCCTCAGAGTCCAATCCTATGCATGCCTTAAAGTAGCAACAAAAATAATTTTATGGTTGGGGTCCCCACAACATCAGGAACTTATAAAGGGGTCACGGCATTAGGAAGATTGAGAACCACTGCTTTAGGGGGAAAGGACAGAAAATGAATTTTAAAATAGAACAGAAATAGTCTGAATAGAAATTTTTAAAAAAACATTTAAATTTATCAAATTTTCAAAATTTCAAATTTGGTTTTAGATGTGAATATTTGGCAACCTAAAGTGGCATTTGGATGTTGATTAAAATTTTGCATCCAGTTCTCAACGCGCATGCTTTAATTGGCTTATAATCATTAAATTCCACTGTGACACCTATTGGAGCCCATCAAATGTTGACTTCTCCATGTCAGAGAACTGAGTATTACTCAGTTTGCTGCTGCTTCATTAAGAGGTGGAGTTTGTCCAGATCTTCACTGCTACACCAGATCCTGTCAAATGCTAAATGCTGAATGTCAGATATTGTCAAAGACTGACTGCTGCTGCATGCCAACTGTCGGATAATATCAAATGTTGGCAGCCGCATGTCAATTGCTGTCAAATCCTGATTGTTACTGCGTGTTCTCTCTCAGTCGATGCCAAATACTGACTACCATTGCTAAATGGTCAGGCATGATTTTTACATGCTCAAGGTCCCAGGTTCAGTCCCCAATATTTTCACTCTTGGGTACCTATGGAAGACCTCTACCAGAGACTCTAGCAAAACACTGCTAGTCGGGGTAGATCGAATTGGGCTCGATGAGTCAATTATTTGGGATCAACTTTATTTGACAGCTATCACATGCCCAGATATTGCCCAGATACCCCATGCCACATGCCCAGATGTTGTCAGATATGGATGGACTACCACTGCAATGCTAGCTGTCATGTGTCCTCAGCTGTTGTAAGAACTTCACACATGCAAGTTAGAGTTGGAGAACAAATACTCTGAGAGCATTTACACATTTAGGGACTATTCCAAGAATATGGAATAGTTTAGGCTCCAAGAATAATTTAGGCTGCAATCCTAACCACACTTTCCTGGGTATAAGTACTATTGAACATAATGGGACTTACTTATGAGTAGACATTCTTAGGATTGCAGTTAATAAAATTTGAAAGAATAGGTTGGAAAAGGGGGGACATTCAACTCTAATATGCAATCCTATATCTATATTTTCTAAAGTAACCAGTTTCCTGAATATATGAATTATCACACATCTGGGCAAGTGAACGTAGTGATGGTTGGAAACATCTCGGGTAGAATTCCTAAGCATGTTTAAATTGGAGATAAGTGTTGATATGCATGAGACATTGTGGAAATGTGAGATTTTTATATAGTACATTTTGTACATCTGTTATGAAGAGTTCCAAAAATCATAGTTTTTTCTCTTTTCCAATATCAGATCCAGCCCTCTAACTTCATTCCAATCCAAAGAGGATTTATCACTTGAAAAGCAATGCCATTTTGTATGGATGGGCCTCTGTCAGAAGCAACAAGTTATCGGTGGTGACACAACAGTGATCAATCCACATCCTCAAATCCAGAAGGTGGAAAGCAGATAAGGGTGCATAAAATGGAGCAGGGAGGGGGAAGAACAGGGATACTGTGGTGTGGGGGGGCAGATTGAGACCTGGAAGGGGTGGCATCAGATTCAATGGCACTACCAATAACATATGTCCCACCCAGGCCTTTATCCTCCAACCCAGGTTGTGCACAAGCTGTATAGCTGTTACAGGTTCAACCAGACCACTCTTCATCATCAGCATCATCACCATCATCCTTTTTGGTAAAAAAAATAGAAAAATTCTATCAATAGCCCAATCCAATCCTATTTATATTCACTCCAGTCCTGATTATATTTTCAAATAATTAGTCTATTTTTTAATGCCAATAAAGGATGGTGATCATGATGCTAGTGGTGGTGGTTGTGCTGATAATGACGATGGTTCCATTTCTTACTGTTGGCTTGCCTCCATTTTGCTGTAGTGTCCCAGAATGGCTCCAAAGGGGAGGGGCGGGACGCACTGGCGCGCAACGGTATGTCACCAGGTATGCTTGCATGAGGTCCAAGCGTGCAATTGTCCTGGAGTTTTGGCTATTCAAGCAATATCTCATCTCGTGAGAAGAACTCCTACGAGAGGCAGGAGATTGCAAGACCTGCCACAAGGCTCATATCTTTCCATTTTAATCAGTGATTACCGAGAGCTGGAGTCCAATAATGGACTATTTCCCCGGCAATCGGCCCACCTCGCATAAGCCAGTCTATGTTTGCGATTGCTATGCCTACCCATTGGGCGCCTTTTTTGGTCTCTGGTCACTAATGCCTATGCAATTTTGTGTTGGAGAAAAATACTTTTTTATTTCTTTGTTGTCGTTTGTGCCAGCATGCTGTAATTTGGTAAACCATGTACTTTCCCATAACTCCCTGTTATTTCGCTCTGAATCCGAAGCTTAAATGTCCTACTTATTTTCTCTTTCAGTGACACTGGGAACCTATATTTGGGTAGTGTAAACTTCATTTTTGCTTCCCCTATTTTCTCCAGTGTCAGTAGTAACAATCTGGGCTACATTACTGTACTTGGTGTTATTGTTATAACATCTATGTTGGCTTGCCTCAGGGATATCTTTCTTCCCTGTCAGTGTGGGACCTTTATGCTCTTGCTCGGCTGATTTCATTATCAGGTTCATTGCAGCTGAAAACACAATAACCTACAATATACAACCTGTTGTAATGCCCTTTTCCATCCTTTGCCCTTTTTCTGGTTTGGAGGCCTATAATAAACCTCCTGAAAATTGCTTTATAATAGTCTTTCACCTGCTGCTGCACCATGTCTGCTACTTTGTACCTTGTTAGGATTTCCTACACCAACTTCCGTGAACTCGCCAGAGATGCATTATCCATCCGACGCAGTCGTTTGGCTCTCCCGATGGCTCCGCAGTGCTTAACGGTATAATACCTGTACGTTTGGAGGGAACCACAAAAATTAAAGTCGGAAATGAAAGCTTTGCAATGCTATTCATGCCATAAATATTGATTCTCCGAGTTACTGTAGTTACCCCACTTGGTCTGACAATTATATGTTTCTTTTAAAAAAAATTAGGAGAAAACCAACTGAATGAAAAAGGAACACTGGAAAGGGGTGTTAAAGGAAAAAAATAAAAAGAAATCAAGGAATGGAGACTTGGGAATAGCTGGAAAAGGAACAGAAAACTGGGAAGCCAGTAAAAATACTGGAAATGCACAAATACATGAGCAAATAAAGACATGTGAAAAGATTTAATTCTTTTTGAAGTGCTTGAAATGTTTCACAACCAAAGCTGTCCTGGCACATGTGGTTATAATGCACCTTCTCAAACAATCAAATGGTACATGGATTCAATCATTGTTAGTCCATACCTGAATCCTGGGACAAACGTTCACTTGGAAATGGGTGCCCATGTGCAATCTTTGTACATGATAACGACATGTGAGCATCTCTAATGTCAAGCAAAAGAGTCTGCTTGCACATCCTGAACCCTGCTGAATTTCCTAGTCATTTGTAGCACTGTCTCAGTGGTCACTTTGCTGCCATGGGGTACCATATAAACACCCTGGGGATTCTTCTTTCTTCTGGGAGGATGATTTCACCAAGGTAGCCTCCTTCTGTATGGTCTCATCTGGTACTGGGTGAAGTCACTGCAGCCCAAGGCTATCCTGGTTTAAGAATTTTTCACATGCACAAGCTCCCAGTTTCAATCAATTTTTGCACCAACAGCACAATCTGAACCTTGTCTACTCAAAAGTAAGCCCCATTGTGTTCAGTGGGTCTTACTCCCAGGAAATCTTTAGGATTCTTTCTGCAATCTTTAGGATTGCAGACAAATAGGTTTTCTGGTAGCTATGAAAAACCCCTACTGTGAAGGTGTCCTTTTCGCCACTCACAGATTTAGGGCTCAATCCTCACCAATTTAGGCTGGCATTATTCACTTGCTCCCATTCCTGTGATGGTGTGGGGAAGCCAGCACAAGTCTGTGTATTGGACTAACTTCCTAGGAGTGGCGCATATATGCCTTATGGCACTTTTGGAACACCCCCAGGACACCAGGGGACTTGTGCTAGGACTTATGCCAGCCTAACTGGGGGATAGGATTGCAGCCTTACCATTCAAAAGCAGCACATTAACTGGGAACCCATGGAAATACTTCAACAAGTGTTATGAGGTCCCTCTGGCCTCCTCCCACTAGCAGTTGACATGCCACATTCTGAACTAATTGAAATAGCTCATTGCTCCAGTGCGGATCATGCATCATTCATTCTGCAAGAGGCTGAGTATCTTCATTATTATTTTGTACACAGTCATTAAAGTCATAGAAACTTAAATCCTAATGAATTAAATTGTAACCTCTCGGCACAGAGCGGCTTCTGACATGACCCGTTTTGTAAGCCAAACATTACCACGCACTGTCATTGATCTGAGTTGCATGCGAAAAAAAATCACACAAAGATGGGTGTGCAAATGTGTGTGTCAGCTGAGATATTTGTTATCTCATATTCCAAGTATTTTGCTGAATGCACATCTTCCCCCAAGTTTTTTTTTTCTTTTATAGCATTCTGGCATCAGACACAGTTTTCTGTGGAAAAAAAAATATAGTGTAATACTTAATATTTACATTGCTAGTCTATCAGTTTGGTTTTTTTCAAGTTTCTTGAAAATTGATTCAAACAATGCAAAGGAATAGAATATTTGCATCAAAAATATGGAGATGGAGAACACAAGTTGTTTGGGTGTTATTTTCAATATTCCATAACCAAAGAAGAGCACATGGGCCCCACCTGCTCTGTCGCTCCCCATCCCACTTTTTGGAAGGGCACTTTTTGGAAGGGCACATGAAGGGCACATCATGCTCGCTTGCACCCCTACCATCTCTGCCAGCTTAGGAGGGTGAAGCTGCGATCATAACCAATTTAAGCCAGCATAATTTACCTGGTATAACTTCCTGTGGTGATATGGGGAGACGCTCTACATCATGACGCTCTGGCACACGCTCTACATCATGACTGGGGGATTAGACTAGTGCATAGGAATGTGGCGCTCATCCTTGATTCGACTTAGCGCGAGTACTGTCCAAAGATATCTCGGTGGTCACGTGGCCAGCATGTCTGCATGGACCTGAGATGGTACCTATTTATCTACTCGCATATACATGCTTTCAAAATGCTACATTGGCATTGCTACTGAGCTAAGGACAGGAGCTCACTCCATCTTGCAGCATTCGGGTCAAACCCCAGCCTGGCAGATGACAAGGTGTCTTAACCAGCTGAACCACTGCAACCTCTATATCGATACATATATAACATGATAATATATAACATGATAACAATAACCCCTTTCAGTTAGTCCCCTTGTAGTATCCAACATGCGCTGGGTCTTCTGTCATATGGAGGAAGGGGCCAATTTGTTCATGGCTGTTTCTGAAAGCAGAACTAGAACCAATGGGGACAAACTGCAAGAAAGGAGATTCCAGCTGGAAATCCAGAAAAAATTCCTGAGGGTGAGGGCGGTTCGGCAGTGGAACAGATTGCCAAGGGAGGTGGTGGACTCTCCCTCACTGGGGATCTTCAAGCAGAGGCTCAACCAGCACCTGTTGGAGATGCTCTAGGGGGAATTCCTGCTGCAGGCAGGGGGTTGGACTAGATGACCTACTAGGTCCCTACCAACTCTAGGATTCTATGATTCTGTCAGTGCACCAACGCCAGCACAGCCAAGCGCTTCACTTCTTTAGGACAGTGTCGTAAATTTCTTTGCAAACCCTATTTGCAGACTTTGGTTGTACAGAGGTGCCTCAAGTAACAAATTTAATTCATTCCAGAGGCATGTTTGTTACATGAAACGTTCTTTACACGAAGTGGATTTTCACATAGGAAATAAAGGAAACAATTTGTTATGTGAAGCAGAATCCTAGATAAATTTTTTTGGGTATGTGGAACATACTTTACATGAGGTTGTTGTTATTTGAGGCGCCACTGTAGGGTATTTGGTATTTTCACCATTTCTCTCAATGAGAGTGGCTCAGCCTTCACTGGAAGGTCACCAGTTATCATTACTGCCTATCCAGCTTGGTAAGCCAGTACCAGGAAAAAGAAGGCAAATGATCACTCTGCACAAGTCAGGTGATCCTCACCTTCACCTTCAGATGAATTAGGGCCCAGTCCTGTCCAACTTTCCAGCATCATTGGAAACAAATATTCCCTTACCTCCATTTAGGGTCGCCATATGTCCCAAAAAACAGGGCCAGTCCCAATTGGGGGGGATTGTGCTTCCATACTGGCAAATGGGACAGAGCGTCCTGTTCCGATTTTGTGGAAGAGAATGATGGCAACCCTAGCACAAAATGCAGTGTGCATATTGTTCTCATGCCTATATCAGTACAGCTTTGGATCGGGCCCTTCCTTTCCAAAGCAAAGCCTTATTAATCGGCATTGGAATCAATGCAGTCACCTTGATGGGATTGGGAAATATCACTTTCTTAAAACAGATAAGCGTGAAATCATAACAAAAAGGGGGAAAAACAACCACCCTTCAATATTTTCATTTTTGGAAGTTAGGAGAACTTTTCCTGTTTGGCTTCACTTTTTAATCCTGAAGGCATTACTTTAGTGTGTATACATTTATGCTAATCATATACTACAGCCCCGGGTTCCTCTATCAATATGAAATGTTTTGTACTTGCTGTTTTTGTGCATCTTGTATTGTTATGTGCAATATACAAAATAATGTGTCTAACTATGCCATTTATGCTTTTGAAAGAAAAAGCAAATTACTTGCTGAAGAGAATGGCATTTGCATGCCTGTGTGGCAGCTTTCAAGCCATTTCCTTCCACAAAATATTGCTTTCTACACTTAGAAAATGCACCCATCCATCAGTTACAAACCATTTCAAAGCACTTTATGAATCTACCGAGCAAAATGTACTTATCTTACATTGGCAGTGTCCCAGCTGCTACAAAATTGCTATTGTCCTAATACTTACAAGGCAATTTTAGCATCAGTTAATAATTTTACAGGATAGATAACTTTGAAAGCATTATAAAATGACAGACATTAAACAATAGCAACTTAGCATTTTTTGAAGCAGTTCATGACAGCTTAAAAACTAAAGTGATTTTAATGTATAGTCTATGCAGTTTGAGTTTCTCATTGACAATTCCTCCGAAGATAAAAATGTGAAAAATCCTTTTAAATAGTGGGATGAAAGAATCAAACAAATTTATCTTTAAAAGATATTCCGTTAAAAAAAAAATCTCAATTATGAATAATGTTTCAAATCTTCCCGTACTGTTGGTAGCTGACAAGAATATAAATTTATTTGGGTAGGGAAAAAATGATGGCATCATTTAATGGTAGGGTACCACAAAATAAGGGAAGAAAAGTTGGATCTACTCATTAAAGCTAATATTTAAATAAGTAAAGAAAAACATACTGAGCAATGTTTTTGCATAATTCAGTATGCATTACCAGAGGGGGGTAAAGTGGAAGATCCAGATTCAAAGCTTCCGAGATGGCCTGGAACAATCACTATTTCACTATGGGAGTCCTTGCTCTGGTGTAAGAACAATTTACTCTGGATTACAATATGAATTTCCCATAGGTTTTCATTAGGTGGTGCCATAACTACGGGTGCACATAATGTTTCTTACATGCTCCCGTAGTTACTCTGGATTGTAGGGTATGTCACCTACTATGTTACTATGAGCCCAATCCAGAGTAACTATGGAGAGTCCTTTCTCTGGTATAAAAACAATTAGCTCTGGATTGCAATATGAATTTCCTATAGGTTTTTATTAGGTAGTGCAGTAACTACAGGTACATGTAATGTCTCTTACATGCTCCTGTAGTTACTCTGGATTGTAGGGTATGTCACTATATCACTCACCCTACAATCCAGAATAATTATGGGAGCACATAAGAGACATTACTGCACCACCTAGTGAAAACCTATGGGAAATTCATATTGCAATCCAGAGTAAATTGTTCTTACACCAGAGCAAGGACTCCCTGTAGTTATTCTGGATTGCACCATATGTCACGTACCTCCAGCGTCGTTGTAAAGATCAAAGGAAGGGAGGAAACATGTACACTAGTGTGAGCTCCTTTGACAAAGGATAGTTTAAAAAAATGTGAAAATTTTTATGTGAAATGTAAAAATAAAATTCTCCCTACCTATTCTTGAAGGAAAATTCTGGTGGGACCTGATTCCAGTCGAGCCCACTGGTATTGATTCACGTAGTTCAATTTTCAACTAGATAGTTATCATGTCCCTATACCATCGATATAGTGCAACGTGCAATTGTGTGTGTTTGTGTGTATGGGGGAAACTGGCAATGTGTAAAGCATAAAGTATTCCAAACAAATTAAATTAATTGATATTTTAGGCTTTACTTTGGTAATAACGAAAGAGAACCTTTCCAGTGCAAGTAATGTACGCCGCAGTGGCCTTTTTCATGAATGTACTTATTAAGTTAAATCAGTCGTACCACTTGCTGTCATATAGCACAGGTAATTGACCACCTCATCAAACTGTTCCAAAAAGAATCCCTCCGTGCCTAATTACTGCATTCTTCTGTACCACTGAACGCATTAAAGTAACGTTAATGTATTGTGCTATATACATCATTAAGTATGAGCATTGGAAGGCCCTTGTACTACTGAAAAAGAGGCCTGATTACCGTATAGTAATTTCAAACAGTCTGTCAGTTTATTTCTCCAAACATGTAGACATCAAAAATGAGGCAATCAAAATTCTTTCTTTTCTAAAAATATGTTTTTTTAATTATTATTTAACACTCTGGTTTGATTAAGGGCGCAATCCAGAGTAACTACGGGGAGTCCTTACTCCGGTGCAAGAACAATTTACTCTGGATTGCAATATGAATTTCCCATAGGTTTTCACTAGGTGGTGCAATAACTACGGGTGCGCGTAATGTCTCTTACATGCTTCCGTAGTTACTCTGGATTGTAGGGTAAGGCTACTATCAGATAATTTAGCAGCATTTTTGATTCCCATGCCTTCCAAGGCACAATACCTGGCGAGGAGATATAATTTCAGATTACTGACTCCAACACAATTTTACACCAACCCACACAGGGGGTGGGATGGAGAGATGTGCTCCAGGAAAATGTCGAATATACACCGTGTATTTTATTTTTAAAACTTACAGAAGAAATCATGAACTTTTTCATGAATGCTGGAATACCCCCTTCTATTGGAGCCTGCTTTCCATATCTATCTATCTACAGTATTTATATACCGCTTTTCAGCTAACAAGTTCACAAAGCGGTTTACCAAGAAAATAGAAAAATAATAACAGCTAATTAAAAGCTAATGGGTCCCTGTCCCAAAAGGGCTCACAATCTAAAATGCAAAAAAATAACACCAGCAGAAGCCACTTGAACAGACACTACTGGGATGTGTAGGGCCAGTTACTCTCCCCCTGCTAAATAAAAGAGGAACCCCCACTTGAAAGAGTGCCTCTTGCTCGGTTCGCAGGGGCTCCTTGCAATGGATCGAAGTGAAGCCCTCATTTTGGGAAACTTGGTCAAAAGCAACATTACATGACAAGAAATATTTGCATGGTTTTTATAGATAAATATATGAAACTGCTGTAGTATAGTGAAAGTGAAAGAGAGTATAGTGAGTTGTCCCCAAATCCAGAGTAACTACGGGAGCATGTAAGAGACTTTACGTGCACCCATAGTTACTGCACCACCTAGTAAAAACCTATGGGAAATTCATATTGGAATCCAGAGTAAGTTGTTCTTACACTGGAGCAAGGACTCCTCGTAGTTATTCTGGATTTTGCTCAGTACTCTCAACTCAGAGTTAGGCCAGTGCACAGACATGCGCTTGCCTCCCTATATCGCTTTGGGAAGGAAAGACCAATGAGTTATGCCAGATTGGTTTAGGATTTCACTCTATGCTTTGCACGCAGTGCAATCCTATGAATGTCTACGGAGAAGTAAGTCCCATTGTATTGAATAGTACTTACTCCCAGGAAAATGTGGTTAGGATTGTAGCCTCATTCAATTAAACTTTTTCACACCCCCATTAAATTACTTTCTGCCACACAAGCCAGTAGCTTCCATATACCTTTGAGAGCAGAGATCTTTATAGGCAGATGAGGCGCATGGGACAAATAATGTCAGTGGTTCTCAAAGTTTTTAGAAGCCCTAGATTTAAGAGGACCAAGAACTATGGCTGTAATGGAAATTGGGTATCAGTGCTCTGCGCTCTACTCAAGTATTATAACTTGATTATATTGTTATAACTTTATGGATATCCCACCTAATCATAAAGATTTGAGGCTGCTCAAAACAATAAAAATCAATTTAAAACATCATCATCAAAAACATCAAGATTGATAAAATACATTAAAAATTATTACAGTCGCATTACCTAAAATGCAACTTATAAAAAACAACATAAAACAATATTTATGCAATTTATTTAAGTAGCAGTTTATTTAACACAGGATGCACATTGCCTAGATAGGATTGGACCTTTCACGGTGCCATATCCCAACCTGCTACCAATAATTTCAGAAAATACAGAAGAATCTTTATTCTACAACAGTCAGTACAAATCGACATAAATTTCAGTTTTTATTTCAAAAACATTTTTAGCAAACTCTTCCCAAACTATTTATGGTCTTTAAACTGTCTCAGTTTTAAACTTTAAACTGTCTCACTGGCACTTTTTTTTTTGCCAAGACTAAATACTATAGTATATTAGACAAGCTTAAAGGTTAAATATTCTGAGATAGAGATTTGAAAAGTGCTTGGCTACCTGTGAGTAATTCAACTTTTAATAGTAGCTAAAAATAGTCAGATGTTATTTAACAGTCAGATGTTATTTAATAGTCAGATATTATTATTGTAGATATAAATTAATTCAGAAATTAACAAAACAAGTTGGAAGAAAGAAGCCAGATCTTGTTGTCTAAACGTGTACATTAAGTATATATTCCTTCCCTGCTCTTTAGAATGGTCAGCATTCATAAGGGTTACATCCTGGCTGCAGGATTCTGGCAATTTTCTTAAGCTTAGGCTGCCATCCTAACCACTAAATAGGCCAGCCTAAGCCCTGGCATAAGTCCTGTGTTGACCTGGGGGTGTCACAAAAGTGCTGTGAAACACTTCTGAGCCACTCCTGGTGCAGGGTTGAGCCAGTGCACAGACATGTGCTTACCTGCCTACATCACCACAGGAACGGGAAGACCGATGAGTAAGAGTGCAATCCAGAGTAACTATGGGGAGTCCTTGCTCCGGTGTAAGAACAATTTACTCTGGATTGCAATATGAATTTCCCATAAGTTTTCACTAAGTGGTACAGTAACTACGGGTGCACATAATCTTACGTGCTCCCGAAGTTACTCTGGATTGTAGGGTAAATCTTGTTCACAACTTGAAGTTATGAGAGCCCACTGGGAGTGCCCAGTCACAACACTGGACAGATAAATTGCTTGTACACACTTGTACTGGATGTTAGGTCTCTAACAACCTTGGGAGAACAGAACCCTGGTTAATTAGTTTGTATTAATTATTATTAATAAATAAATATACTTTTCAAAATAAATTTTCAGGTTTAGGAAATTTGTGTGGGACATGATTGATTAGTATTATAAAAAATATATCCGGTAACAGAAAAGTGATGTAGATTATTGTGGGGATGATTATTAGTGGTGTAGATTAGTGTTAATATTATTATTAATAGTGGTGTAGATTATAAGGTTATCATGCAGTTCTTTGACAAGAACAGAAAGATTATTAGGGCGCAATCCAGAGTAACTATGGGGAGTCCTTGCTCCGGTGTAAGAACAATTTACTCTGGATTGCAATATGAATTTCCTATAGGTTTTCACTATGTGGTGCAGTAACTACGGGTGCACGTAAAGTCTCTTACGTGCACCTGTAGTTACTCTGGATTGTAGGGTAAATGTAATTTTTAATTAATAAATTGAAAACATACATTTTATAGTTGACATTTAGTTGATATTCTTCTTTGTTAATTAATCCCATGAATATTAATGATGTCATTAAATCTACATGAATTTATTTTATATATACAGTGGTACATCGCTTAACAAGCGCCTCACTTAACAAGCAAAAAATTTCCAAGAAATCTTGCTTCACATAATAAGTTCCGCTTCACTTAACAAGCAAGTGTGCTATGGGCTCTGATGCAAGCAACTGATGCTCTGCATGGAGGCTGTTTAAAAGGGCTGCCTCTAACTGCCCTCAACTTGGGGGCAGTTGCCTGGAGGTGCCAGAGGTAGCATCCTCTAACTGCACCCAAGTGCCACCACCGGCCAACTTGAACCTCCAACAGCCACCCAGGTAAGCCTCCCAGGAAAGTATCTTTGATTGAAGTCTCCTAACTATGTCTACTCAGAATTAAGCCCCATTGTGTTAAATGGGGCTTACTCCCAGGAAAGTGTCTTTAGGATCGCAGCCTAAATAGACTTCATAGAATCATGCACATTGAATGCATGTTTTGAAATCACAGTGTTTTGTCATCATTTTTACATCCAGTTAATATTTTTATATGAATATTTTAGGGGTTGTGGAACCAATCATCTGAGTTTCCATTATTTCCTATGAAAAAATCTGCTTCACTTAAATAGCGTTTCACTTAAAGAGCAGGTCTCCGGAATGAATTAAGCTTTTTATGTGAGGCACCACTGTGTATGTGTGTGTGTGTGTGTGTGTGTGTGCATCTTTGAAGCACTGAAGATAGCACTGAAGCCCTCATCACGGCAGCACAAGAACAGGCACTAAGTACCAGATCCATAGAAGCAAGTGGGGATTGACCACATAAGAGAAGACCTAAGGTGCCTAGTGATTCCCAATGGTTCCAGCAGCCTGATGGTGCCCTGTGCCTAGGAAGATACCCACTAGTGCACGCTGGTGCCCTGTGGTGCTTACTGCCTGGTAGTGCATAGTGTGCCTGCTGCCCACTTCATGATAGTGCCCAATGCCCAGTAGCCAATGCCAATACCCAATGCCAATACCCACTAGTGCCTGTTGGTGCCTGGTGCTCAATGTATCCGCTAGAGCACAGTGGGGCCCATTGCCTGGGGAGGACCTGGTTGTGCATAGTGGTGCCTGCTGCCCACTGCATGGTGGTGCTGGTTAGGATAGCCAGCACCTCCTGGTGCCTGCAGCTGCCTGCCACTGCCCTGGGAGTCTCTGGTGCCTGTTGGTACCCATTGGTGCCCAGCGCCTGCTGTGCAGTGCCCACCATCCAGAACTGATGCAGTGATGCCCAGCAGTATCTGCTGGTGACCAGCTGTGCCAGGTCCCACAGATATTCTTGCAACTTTACTCCCACAGCAACGGGTAACTTCCACTAGTTTTAAGAATAAAATACAATCCTGACTAATTTTCCTTGTTGTAGCAGACTTTTATCATACCTGCCAAAAAGGCTTTGTCAAGGCAGTTCCATGAGTGGTGCTCTCAGTTTCCACCACCTTATAGTATAAAAATTTCTTTTGCAAAGAGATGTTCCCATCCCATCCAGCAGGGACTCAACAATACTATTGGAAAGATTTGATTGGAAAACGGAAGGGATGGGGACAGCAGCAGACAATGGAAACGACATTTTTCAGGGAGGCTCAGCATGGCGGGCAAGAAGCCCTTCTCTCTGCACCCTGGTGGTGGGTGCAAAACAGGAGAAAATGGCACTGCCCAGAATACTTCCTGCAAGAAGGGGAAGTGGCTGCTTGCAGTCTGTTTTGGTGCTCCCTGAAAAACCTAGTGCTTTGCACCCCCGCTAGCTATGCCACTGGAAGGAGAGCCATGGGGGCAGGGGGAAGCGATGGATTCAGTGGGGATTCAGTCCTTCTCTACTCGGATGTGCACCAGCTAAAGAGCTGTTCATTAGGATAGTTAGCCATTCATCAATGGAATGATGACAAAATCATCTGTATTAACTGCTCTCTCTCTCTCTCTCTCTCTCTCTCTCTCTCTCTCTGGTTTTTTTGGCACATATGCTTGAATTCACACAAATGTGCATAAAACATGCACACAAGTGAGTCTTGTTACACTTCAACTCAAAATTATTGCCACTTCGGAAATGAATCATAAAATCATAGAATCATTGAGGTGAAAAGGGCCTAAAAAGTCGTCCGTCCGTCCGTCCGTCCGTCCGTCCGTCCGTCCGTCCGTCTGTCTGTCTGTCTGTCTATCTATCTATCTATCTATCTATCTATCTATCTATCTATCTATCTATCTATCTATCTATCTACCACCTCCTTGAGGTTGAATCAATTGCGGTTCAGTTGAGGTTCAATTGATGTTCAAGAATTGAGGTTGCCCAAAGCTTCAGCCCTTCACAGATGCAATCGAGGAAAACTTTGGTTCCCTATAGTCAGCACAGATGGGACATACCTCCCGCCGTGACATGTAGTATGGGAAGATCTGCATATGAGGAGGCAGGCAGGAGGTGATTTGGGGTGGAGGAGGGCAGGTAAGTCTGTGAAGACTGGGAGAAAAGAAATTTGTGCCAGATCCAAGCCCCATCAATCCAGCTAGATCCAACCACAACACCACAGCCTGTAGTGGTCCAGGACTGCTCAGATCTATGTTATTTAAATTGGTGGCACAGTTCCAAGCAGACCCATTGCATTTCTTGGGATAAGGGAAAAAGTTTCCCCTTGCACCAGGGTAGTGCTCTGAAGAGGAAGAGGGGATTTGCACAATGCATTTAGAGTCCTGAAAAACTTACCCCCAAATGTAGAGTAACTATGGGAGCACGTAAGAGACTTTACATGCACCTGTAGTTACTGCACTACCTTATGAAAACCTATGGGAAATTTATATTGGAATCCAGAGTAAGTTGTTCTTACACCGGAGCAAGGACTCCCTGTAGTTACTCTGGATTTTGCCCTATGTTGCTTTGTATCTCTTCTAGGTGGAAATTCTGGGTGGAAATTCTTCAGCTTCTCCTCTAGGTGGAAATTCAAGGTGACAATTACTGGGTGGAAATTCTGCAACGTTTTTGCAACACTGCTTTGTAGCTCATTGATTTGAGCCTTGGTGTCTGCTATCAAATATTTTTTATACTTTTTTACAGTTTTACTTTTAAAGGGTAAAAGATGTTTTAAAAGGTGTTTTAAAATGTATGTGTATGTGTCATCTGTTTAATAATTTAGGATATTGTTTTATGTTTTAGAATTTGTAAACTGCTTTGGCCAAATGTAGAGGAGAAAGAGAAGAAATAAATATCCATTCCATTTGTAATATTAAAATTCATTCTCTGCAACTATGAAATACATAGAATATTTAAGGGGGGGGGGAAATAGCTATGAGATATACAGAATATCCAGGGAAATAATTCACATTGCAAATATCTAGCAAATATTGAAAATTAATAAATTTTGCAAAGAAGAAATTTGAAGAAATTTTGGATGAAGGCTACAACCCTATCCGCAGTTTCCTGTGAGTAAGTGCCATTGACTATAATGACTATTATTTCTGAGTAGACATGCATAGGATTGCACTTGATGACATTTTTTTAACGGCCATCTCACTAAAAGTGGACGGACCTGGTTTCTCTGGACTACCCAAAGACTTGTTTATCCTCCCAACAACTATTTCCATGTCACCAGAGGGCAGTATTAATAGACCTAATCCAGCTATTTATGTGGCTTACTCTTGAGATCTTCCCCTTTGTAGAAGCAAAGGTGTCTGCTTGCTCCTCACACCTGAATCCAGCAATCATCCTGTAATAAGAGAAGCCCATCTCTTCAAAAATACCATTTCAGGACTAGCCATCCCTTGTCCCAAGCCATGGATGATGTATATTCTTGGAGATCCCTACACCAGAAGAAAGTAAGGGCACAATCCAGAGTAACTACGGGGAGTCCTTGCTCCGGTGTAAGAACAATTTGCTCTGGATTGCAATATGAATTTCCCATAGGTTTTCACTAGGTGGTATTGTAACTACGGGTGCACGTAATCTCTCTTACATGCTCCCATAGTTACTCTGGATTGTAGGGTAAATCTAATAATATGGGATTTTTGCTGTAATTTGGGGATATGATCCAATCTGATTTGCCTTCAGCTATAAATAATTTACAATAAAAACCATGGGGGTGTGAAATTTTAAAATTTTGCTGGAACCAAATTTGGGGGAGAGAAGGAACCACTGAAACGTTCTCGATTTCCATAAATTCATTTTTTACAGCTATTCGATCCAGTGTGGTATAGATCCCCGTTACTTTGTAGAGACCATCCCTACAAATAAAGAAGTTTAAAAAAACTAATCCTACAAAACCCCATTAATGTTGTGTCTTTAATTTTTTTTTTCACCCCCTCGTGTTCATCACGACGTACCAACTCCGAGTGGCCAGAACCTCTCATTTCAACAGGAAACAGACGGTGCAAACACACTCGGGTCCTCGACAGACAGCACGGCAAATCGCGCCGGTCAGCGCGGAACAATATACAACAGGCAATTATGATTCAAGTGTCCAAATTATAATCAGTTTGACAAATGTCCACAAGCATCTTCGTTCTATTTTATATTTTCGGTAAGACAAGGCAATCATACAAGCAGACAATTCCATCAGGGAAGCTTGTTAGCTGCTTAGTCTGTTAAACCCTGGTTGCCATAGCATCTCGAGTCGAAAATGCGGTAGATTGGCATGAAAAAGCATGTCGACAATTGCCCTGTCACAGCATGCAAGCCAGGTCTGCTCAAAGGCAGTACACTACAAGTTTTCTTTCCCAGTTTGCACTACCCCATGCTGTTTAATAATATCCATTTACTGGTATTGGGATTGATCTAGTGCAGTGTAAAATCCACATCTCGTGAGATTGCTTTTCATTTGGTGTGACATTTTTTTTTTCCCCTTCTTTTCGCAAATGAGGACATGGTAATTAATTCATAAATGAAATTTTGTATTTAGCAAAGGAAAGCCTGGGTAAATACGGGGTGCCGGTTAAAAAAATTCTGCTGATCAGCACACATTACTGAGATAATCAGGTTTACTAAATAGGACAGAAATCTTTTCAATAGCCTTTCAAGCAACTTCAGCCTAGTTAGCCATTCATCTTAAACACAACAAAGAGCTGCCTTGCATTGCGAATACTGCATTATCTAAAACACATAGGTAGTGTATACCATCTCACTCTCTTTTTTTCCGTTGCATAATATAATGAAACCAATTACCGAGCGATACCAATTACCAGTTTGCCTGGTGATAATTCAGTCCTAACATTTGACAAATGTGTGTGGGAAACAGAATGGAGAGCAAAATATACATATATTTTTTTTTTCCACGAAAATCCTGCATGCTTCAGATCCTTCCAGAGGATGGCGCATCACCCACAATGGTCAATCCCTTGCATTTAAAAATATGGTCTTCACCCCAAGTTATGGCCTCTCATAATTTCCTGCATGGACCTTGGGTGATATTTACAAGTCCTCTTTCCATCTTTACGTATTTAAATCTCTTTGTGGGGTTCGGAAAAGAGACACCCCAAATCCACGCAAGTGGAATGTTGGTGTCTTCTTATCAAAATTTACACTTGGTTTATTCAGACTTTCTCTTTCATTATTGCCTTCTAATAATCTGTTCTGTCACTTCATTTTACTTTTCCTTCAGTGCCACAAGGAAAACTCAAAAATACAGACTTAGGACACAATTAAAGTGGTAAACTCAAGAGGAGTCAACAGGAATATCTTTGAACGCTCTCCCCTCCCCTCAACATACATGCAATGAACACAACATCCTCAATAACGTTGATTCGGTTTTTCTTCTGTTTGTCGCATGTAGGGTTTTTGTGTGTGAGAGTTTTAACCACACTACTTGCTAATGTTTGTTTTACCAAATCCATTAAGGACCTCAATACATACTGTAATTAGAAGTAAAATACAACAAGCGGCGATACTTTACATTGCATTAGAACTGAGCTCGGCTCATAAAAAAATCTGGGAATCTTTCAAGTATCATTTTGTCTTGCCTTTGTTGGTTTCAACACATGGGAAATGTTTTACTTTACTTTTTTGCTTTCGCTTGTTCCTCTGATTTGCCATGTGAAATACAAAAAGTTCATTCTTCTGGCTGTTAATAGTGTATATTTACTTTAAAAGGGTTTTTGTTATGTTCCATGTTTCAAGCCTCTATAATTAAGGGTCTGTTAACATTTCCATTATAGTTCCCCGACCCCTGTTCTCCAGGAGTTTATAACTTGCAGCAGTGATAAATATTAACCTGAAGCTGAAACTTGTCATATATAGTCTCCGTTTGGAACAAGCCCGTTTTTCCCTTTGAAATCTGTGTGTCCAGTTTTATTTATTTCAACTGATCAAATACACCTGTTTGGGTCTGAATGTGTCCGCGTGCACATGCACACACACATGTGTCAATGTATGTGAAAATGTATGTGTGGGCATATGGATAGCTAGTTGATAATGAGCAAAATCCTAACCATGTCTACTCAAAAGTAATCTACATTGTCTCTAATGGGTCTTACTCCCAGGAAAGTGCCTTTAGGATTGCAGCCATTATAAATGTTGGAAGGTAGCTAGCAATACGTTGCCAAATGGGGACCACAGTACAATGCAGACACACTATGCGATGGCTATAAGCTACTTCATAATAAATGTTACATAATTCTTATGTGTAAGTCTGGCAAGGAATCCACCAGGATATTACATAAATACATAAATAAATGTTACATAATTCTTATGTGTAAGTCTGGCAAGGGATCCACCAAGGATGTGGTTCACTACTTTTTAGATTTTTACATGATCTTGGGACTTTATACAGCTTTGTGCCCTTCAGACAAATTAGATTTATCTCATCCTCTCCACTTGCTAATGGCAAAAGCCCATTGGAAGTGAATCAGTTGTCCAAACATAGATGTCCTCAAATAATACATAATACTAAAAAATAAACATCTATCCCATTACCATAATGTTGAATTTCCCTGAGATTGCTTGACACCCTTGAGATGGCATTATAACATTTATGTCAAGACAACAGTAAGTTTTATTGCAAAATATTGCCATATTTTGGTAATAGCCTGGCTAGGTAGTCCTGTACTGACCCTACAATCCAGAATAACTATGGGAAGATGTAAAAGGCACTTACTCTGGATTGCTCTTTGCATTTCCCATAGGTTTCCCATAACTATGTTGGTGTAAAAAGTCCTGTAGTTACTCTGGATTGTAGCCTAAGTCCTTGTACTCCCTGCTCAGATTATAGTTTATGATTTGGCTCTTCAAGTTGCCAAAGATGCTTTTCAAACTGATTCATGGGCTAGCTCAGCATAAATGTATGGATCAATGCCACTTTTGTCCATATAGTCTCCATCGTTCCAATAGGCTGTAGGAGACTGGGAGACCACGTTCATTTTATGGTGGAGAAGGTCCCTTTTAATGGCAATGACACAGGAGCAGATTTTGTGTTTAATTTTTACCACTGATTGCTCATAGATGGTGGAGGACACAATCCACCAATTTTTGTTCCATTGGCTTGCTGCAAAATAATAACTAAAAATCATCATTCAACATCAAGTTCTTTTACGGAGTTGGATTGTGGATTGCTTTTGAAAGAGCTTTACAGATTCATCTCTGCCCCAATATTTGTACACATTTAAACACAATATTTAAATTTGTACACACTTAACCACATTAGTACACAATATTTGTACACATATGTACACTTTTCTCCCAAAATGGTAACTGTACTCTAGGACTTAAAAAATAATAAATATAGGCAGATTATCATCACCTATTCAACATGGTGAGAATCATAAATAACTATGTTTGAGAGACATTTGGCAATGGCTGTTGCCATCTAATTAATGTGGGTGGCACACATGAGACACCTGAGATTTACCAAGGGGGGGGGACAATCTGTGTTCAAATATTTGTAAATAGGAGGCAATAGTATAAGAGATATAACTGTGGGTCAAAATGGTTCAGTAGGTCCTAAAGGAAACCTCAAATGCTAACTTGCTAAGAAAATGCACTCACATGATAAAGAGATGGATGGACGGATGGACATACGGGCGGATGGACGGACGGATGGACAGACACACACATCTTTCCAGGGTTATAAATGGAAAATATGATGCCAATGAACAAAATTAAGATTGCATGTTGTGTGTGCCACGTGTTGCTGTGTATGTTGTTTGCGCGTCTGTCTGTGTGTGTCTGTCTGTGGGTGCGGGAATGGCTTGAGAATAGCCTGTCCTTTCCTGTTGCATTTTGCCTTGCTCTCCAATGTTCTCCAACTGCCTGAAAGCACATTAACGGCCCGATAGGTGTCACACTGATGTCTCCACGCTGCAGCTTACAGACGTGAATTTCCTCCGATCTATTTAATCATCGGCGTATCGATTTTCCTCCGCTTTCCTCCATTTTAGCCCCATAGCAGGCCTCTGTAATTTCCTTTGGACAAAGTGTAACCAAACTGTGCTAAGTGATGTTGATTTGCAGGCATAAGAAAAGGGGTAAATATAAATTAACAAGCTATAAACATTTTACAAGTAGGGAGTCAATAAAAACAGTGTCCGCGGTTCTTGGGGAGGGGGGGATAAATGATTTCGAAGCCGAGTCTTAACAAAGGTGTCCAAAGAAACTGACAAGAGTCTGGGAATATTTTTTTCCTTCTTTTTTGTGCTTTGTGATTAAGAATTGATCAGTCTAAAAGCCTCGGATGCAACTGAATCACCCATAAGCTGCTGGGCTGAAAGGACTCAGCAGGGGCTGGTATTTGTTTGTTCAACTCCCATGATTCCAAGTAGATAATTGGTCTGTGAAGTTCATGTCAGAATCTGAATTTGCTTTCTTACTTCCCCAGCCGGCTGTGCGGTGCTGATTTAGAGACTTCTGTGTACATATTTAGCCAGCAGCAAACCTCATGCCTGGAATGTAAAAGGTGTTTTGTTGTGTTTTTCAGGTGCTGAGCAGAAAAAACCCCGCTCTCCAAGCTCATTAATACGGCCAACTTACAATACGGGTTTATTTCCGTCACAGCCTTTTCTGAAAACACTGACAAGGATTAATATGTTTTGTTGGTGCTGGGGAACCAAAAAAAAAAAAAGCTTGACAGTGTGTCCCTTGTGAGTTGGATCATCTGTTTCCTTCGTCAAATTCGCTCTCTGATTATACCCTATGGTAAGTTAGAGCAAGAAACTGATCCGGATCGAGGAGAACATCATGCAAGCAAATGGGGCTTGGAAACTTTGGGGAGTTTTGGCAAACCTGTTTTGGGCAGTTCTTTATTATTTGTACTTTTTATTTTAATGTCGCCAAGAAAGCAACGTGTGATGCATCGTCCCAGAAGCCAGGCACAAAATGTCCTAAGTTTTTACAGGGAACCTCATCACAGCATGCAAGGGTGACTTTCCCTCCCATTCAGACCCTTTCCAGGCAAGGGGACCAAAATGGAGGTAGAGGAAGTGACGCAAGTGCCTCTGCTTTCCTCCCCTGCCTACAAAAAAAAGCAGGCCTCCGTCAGTCTTGAAAGACTATGGTATCGTGCTTGGCGCTGCATACGCTGCATGCGAAGCACGAAAGCCTGGGTTGGATTGTTATGGAGGATAGGCTGTTACCCAAGCAGTAAATCCCCCCTCTCCGCACCACTGAATTAGTCCAATGGAAAGGCAGAGCCAATACGATTGGATCCAGCTGGCGTCGCAGAGCTGGGCTAAGGACAGGAGCTCACCCTGTCTTGTGGTGCCGACCCGGGTCTTGAACCCTGGCCTGCTGGTTAGCAGGCACAGCCTACAATTGTTCTAAAAAAGGGGGGCCACCACTTGCGCAGTCTTGTGAGGCTTCTCGCAAAATGTAAAATTTTGCACGCACACCCCAGCTATGCCTCTGCAGGAAGCACATAAAACAAAAAGAGACCTTGTAACTGCCATTCAGATATCTACTCAGAAGTAAGTCCCATTGTATTCTATGGGACTTACTCTTAGGAAAATGTGTAAAGGATTGCAGCCTTACTCTTAGGAAAGTGTGTATAGGATTCTTGCCCTAGTTGACTTCTAAACCAGGAAGTTGTATGTACCCATCATGATTTATCACCTGTAATGGACTTTTCCTCCATCAATATGTACAATGTCCTTTGAAGGCATCGAAGCCAGATACCAACACCTCACCCTCTGGACAGGAGTTCCACAGATTAACTACAGGCCATAAAGAAATATTCTTTTTTCTGTTCTAAATCTCCCAATAGACAAAATTTTAGTGGCTGCCCCTATTAATTAATGCATTTATTTATTTATCATATGGTATATGATACACAGACGTACAATATACAGACTTACGGTAAATCAGATGTTGATGTGCTTTTATTACAGGCTTTTATTACTTTTTCAGGCTTTTATTTATAACCACTTATTATTATTATTATTATTATTATTATTATTATTATTATTATTATTATTACTAATGGAATTTATGTCAGAAGTATCATCTGTCAGTGGCAAAAAAAACTGGTGGGACCACAAGCCTGAAAGGTGGTTGCAAATGAGCAGGTCAAGCTTCTGTGGGACTTCGGGATACAGACGGAGAAGGTCTTGGAACACAAGACTCCAGATATCACCATCATAGAAAGCAGTCAGGTGTGGCTTGTTGACATCACCATTCCAGGTGACAGCAGAATTGAGGAGACACAACTGGAAAAGATCTCCTGCTACCAAGACCTAAGAATCGAATGGCAGCGTATCTGGTGCAAGCCAGTGTAGGTGGTTCCAGTGGTAATTGGCACACTGGGTGCAGTGCCCACAGACCTTGGCAGGCACCTGAAAACTATGGGCATTGACAAAATATCACTCTGCCAACTGCAGAAAGCTGCTCTTCTGGGATCAGCACCAATTATACGCCGCTACATCACACAGTCCTAGACTCTTAGGAAGGGTCCGACTGGTGAAGTGAATGAAACCAGCATGAAATTGTTCACTGTGTATTTATGTTTGATTTTCAATATAATAATAATAATAATAATAATAATAATAATAATAATAATAATAACCTGAAGCCTACAAATATCTGGGCATACTGCAGCTGGACAATATCAAGCATAGGCATGTGAAAAATGTGGTCAGTATAGAATATATTCAAAGGGTTAGAAAAATTGTGATGAGCAAATTGAATGGTGGCAACATCATAAAGGCTATAAATACCTGGGCCATACCTGTAGTTAGGTCTACTGCTGGCATTGTGAACTGGACACAGAAGGAACTGGAGGACTTGGATAGGAAAACAAGGAAGTTAATGACCATTCACCATGCTTTACATCCACGTAGGGATGTTGACAGGCTGTACCTGCCTAGAAGATCAGCGGACAGAGGACTTTTGCAAGTGAAGCAGTCGGTTGAAGAAGAAAATCATGCCCTACCACATGATGTGCGAGAGAGCCAGGAATCTGCTCTGATTGAAGTCAGCAAGAGAAAGTTGCTGAAACTGCAGCTACATGCTGCCTGCTCACAAGGAAAAGGAGGACAGTGAAGATTTGTATAGGGC
The DNA here is from genome assembly GCA_030015325.1 of Cryptoblepharus egeriae. Classification (NCBI taxonomy): domain Eukaryota; kingdom Metazoa; phylum Chordata; class Lepidosauria; order Squamata; family Scincidae; genus Cryptoblepharus; species Cryptoblepharus egeriae. The sequence goes on from JAREYC010000001.1 coordinate 4,388,545, forward strand.
ACAAGGACATGTCCTGGAAAAAGAGAAACTATGGTCACCCAATGCAGTATGCTTTCAAACTGCTAGGTTAGCAGGAGACAGAATATGTGTTGGGAGCTCACTGAGTAAAGTGGCACATGGGTCTTGAACTCAGTAAAGTGGCACATGGGTCTTGAACTCAGAAGCAATCAACCTTAAAGCAGGCCTCTGTCAGTCTTGGAAGACTATGGTATCGTGCTCGGCGCGGCATACGCTGCATGTGAAGCACAAAAGCCTGGGTAGATTGTTATGGAGGAGAGGCTGTTACCCAAGCAGAAAATCCCCCCCTCCACGCCACTGAATTAGTACAATGGAAAGGCAGAGCCAATACAATTGGATCCAGCTGGCGTCGCAGAGCTGGGCTAAGGACAGGAGCTCACCCTGTCTTGTGGGGTCGACCTGGGTCTCGAACCCTGGCCTGCTAGTTAACAGGCCCAGTGTCTTAGCCACTTGCACCATCCACAGCCTTCCTTAAGGGTCTTTCATTAGGGTCAATCAACCTTAAGGGTCTTTCATTAGGACTGGGCTAAAAGATAGAATGAATGATGGATCATCACTATAAGATCCTCCACAGAATAATTTGTGTAGTACAAAAGGTTTCAGGAAGGCATTGATCAGGGATGATGGCGACAACGATGAAAATGATGATGATGAAGAAGAAGAAGATGAAGATGATGATTTGTAACCCACCTACCTTAGAAGGACTCAAGGCGGCTCAAGGGATGTAAGAACCCTTCTCTAAAAGCTGGCAAGACGGATAAAAATATTACATGAATATGCAAGAGAGTACTTTGAATCTGCCTCGCTGTAACTTTTATCTTGTTGTGGCTCTTGAAAAGCTATTTTGAAATGTTTGCGGAATCCCTTCCAAGGCTTTTCATAATTCTGTCAGTAAACCTGCATCTACAGATTGCCTAAAAAGTAATATCCATGAATATAGAGGCTGACAAAGTAATTGCGTTCTTGGCCTCCGTTCAGGAAAGCAGACTATTTAGGAAAGTGCAGAAACAACTCAAAATGCACGGTCTTTGGAAGTTTATTTTTAATTAAAGAGTGTGACACTTTCGGACAGCATTTTCATGACATCCCAAGAGATGCTGACGGAAAAATATTGCATTGCATTTGGGCTACAGAGGAAGACAATGGAAAAAAATGGGAAGGAAGAATGGGAAAGAATGGAAAAATAAGGACGATTCTTCCAAATAACAGAAGGAAATTTACATGGGTGGAAGTGTGTGTGTGCATGTGTGTGTGTGTAGTGTATCTATGCCTAGACACACAATCCACACTCACCTCTTAGCCAGCACAAGTCCTTTGCACCAGGGTGGGAGTGTCTCCAATGTGCAATAAAGCCATGATGACCAGATGTCACAACCACAAAAAGAGACACAGAACCTAAAATGTAGGACATCCAAGAAAAATGTAGGACAAAACAAAATTAAAAAGCTTGTACATTTTTTATCATGTGGTTAGTTTAAACACTATACTACTTCTTATTAAATTTCAAACTATATTACATATAAATTATTATATATAATGTATTAACGACAAGAAAGCTATGTGTTGTTTTCAAGGACCCGCTCACGGGGGGGAAAAGAGGATACTGAAATTTTTTTCTGGGACAAAAGGCTAAAAAAGGGGGAACATGTTGTGGAAAAAGTGGACATCTGATTACACTTCATAAAGGCATGGTGGCCTGCCAATGTAGAGGGTAAGTTCATGATGTCCACAGTGGTTGTCACGAGTTGGGGAGGGTAATGGAAGGTCGGTGTGGGAATTTTTTTGTGAGGGGCAGGCTGGTGGGCCGACTGTCTAACACCCAGAATTTAACTGGATCCTAACCCTGATCCGATATTCCAGCAATCTGGAATATTTACACACTGGATACACTAGATATAATACACTGGAATATTTTATTGTACTGCAGTTCCTTATGTCATCTCAAAACACTTCCATCTCATTCCCACCTCATTCTGCTGTTTGTGAAAATAAATCCAGCCAATTCCTGCTTCATTCTTAAGCAGAAACCCCTATATAGTTTTCTTCTAGAGATTAAAATTAATTAATTAATTTAATTTAATTTAATTTAAATTTTAAATTTGGGGGGGCCTCCAAAATATTAAATAAAACCAAATTCCAGTGATAAGCAGCAAAGAACCGTGGTTCAAAGTTCTTTTGAAAGCAAGTACACAGTCCTATGCTCACTTTCCTTGCATTATCCCTCATTAAATACCTCGGGCTAACTTGTGAGTAGACATGCTTAGGATTGTGCTCTCTGAGTGGTTTGCTTTTTCAAAGTGCATAGACATTTGCCGATCTTCCCACACTACTATGGGAATAGAGAGATGGATGTGTTGTACTGGCCTAAATTGGTTGGGATTGCACTTTCCTGGAAGTAAGCCCCATTGCTTATAATGGGACTTAGGGCTGCAATCCTAAAAACACTTTCCTGGGAGTAAGACCTATTGAAAACAGTGGGGCTTACTTTTGAGTAGACATGGTTAGGATTGTAAGAACACAATTCTAACCATGTCTACTCAAAAGCAAGCCCCACTGTATTAATGGGTCTTACTCCCAGGAAAATGTCTTTAGGATTGTAGCCTTACTCCTGAGTAGTTATATAGGATTGGGTACTAAGTCTTCCCATGGTGTACAAGCAGCCTGTTCCCCTCAGCTTTATTGCCATTCTGGGCAGGGGAGCAAAAGGAGGCTTATGCCATGTGCAAGATTAGTGCTTTGCACCCCCTCTAGCTATGCCACTGTTAATGTCCCATTTTTTAATACCAATGCACATTTTGCCCTAGTCCAAGAAGACAGATCTGACTTTGAGGTGTGTAGAGGTGGACAACCTCAAAATGCTACATGCAAAGGATGCAGGTGTCATATGTCCTCCGTGAAGCATCTGGTGGGCCGCTGTATGATCCAGGAAGCTGGACTAGATGGGTCTATGCCCTGATCCATCTTCTTATGTTCTTATTGTGTTGAGTACCTATTAAATAGTTGTTACAGGGGGTGGAGAGAGAATCACACTATTGACTTAAATCATTTTCTTGAGGAAGAGTCTGAAATCACAGTTGCTGAGTTCCTAGGTTCCTTCTATTATGGCTTTGGCTGTGCACTGCTTGCTCTCTTCTTTCATAAACTAATGAAGAATTAATATCTATAATAAGAACTTCCATAACTAGATAGCAGATCCAACACAGTGGCTCATCATGTCCCAATTCTCCTGAGGTCATGTGCCGCCTGAATTAGCATTTTGGCATGGTAAAGCCTTTTATGGTGGGTTAACGGCAGCGATGCCAGAAGCGCATGACCATTGTCATGCTTCTAGGCCACTGAGACAAACAGGCCACATTATGGTGTGATCCACAGTCACAGGTCCAGAACCTCGGTCAGCACTGAAATGTGGGCAACGGAGATATATTGTGGGAAGGAAGGGCAGAAACTCTGGCTGCAATCCTACACACACTTTCCTGGGAGTAAGCCCCATTGAATATAATGATAGGGTTAGGATTGCACACTCTGTTGTACAGTGTAATAGCAGAATCCATGGCTCAGTGTCCATGGCTCATCTATAGATTTGATTCATCGTGGATGCTGCGGATACCAGTGCAGAACCATTTATGCTTTCCTTGCCAAACTGGACTTGACTTTCTGAGGCTTCTCAGAGGACCTGAGACCCAAAGAGACCTGTGGAATTTTCCATGTGCCTCAGAAGGCATCCCAGAGACCTCAGAAAGCCTTTACAATTTAAAAGGAAACCAAAAATTCACATGGATTTGCGTTCCAGGGGGGGTCCTGGAATAGATCCTCATGGATTGAAAGGGTGGCTTTACATCCAACTGGAGGTAAGTAAAAATATATTTATTTATCCCTTAATGGCTATCTGATTGTTCCAACCATCATCACATGATTTTCCAGTGCAACTCTATTGGTGTTAATGGTTAGGGACAGGAGCAGGCAATCAGCTTTACAAAATCAATCAATCATCAATCAATCAATCAATCAACAGTATTTATAAACTGCTTTTCAACAAAAGTTCTCAAAGCTGTTTATTGGATTTGGTTCAGCTCTCACCTTTGCCATGAGTTAGGCAAGTCAGTCCCTCTGCCTCGACTGCAATAAGGAGAGAATTATGGTTACCTTATAGGGCTGTCATAACCATCAAAAACAAGGCAACCATAAGAGGTGGTTCACATGCTCTGAAAATAGTAAATACAAAGTGATATTAACTATCCCAGGGCTGTGGGTGGCGCAAGTGGCTAAGACACTGTGCCTGCTAACCAGCAGGCCAGGGTTCGAGACCTGGGTCGGCCCCACAAGACAGGGTGAGCTCCTGTCCTTAGCCCAGCTCTGCGACGCCAGCTGGATCCAATTGTATTGGCTCTGCCTTTCCATTGGACTCAGTGGCGTGGAGAGGGGGGATTTGCTGCTTGGGTAACAGCCTATCCTCCATAACAATCTAACCCAGGCTTTCGTGCTTTGCATGCAGTGTATGCAGCACCAAGCACCATACCATAGTCTTTCAAGACTGATGGAGGCCTGCTTTTTATTAACCCTCCCACCATGGGATAGGTGGACTTTGATGCCACACCACTACAGAACTTTGACATTGAAGTATTCCTACCAGATTAATCTCCAGAGGTTTTTAAGAATTGCACATCCCAATCATGCCCCACACCTAATTGTGCATTTGCCACGTTCATGGAAATGATATGCAAATTATGGTAAGTGACTAATGCTGCAATCCTGAAGACACTTTCCTGGAAGTAAGACCCATTCAACACAATGGGTCTTACTTTTGAGTAGACATGGTTAGGATTGCACTCTAACTAAGGTAACTAACCTGCCCACATTAGCTGTGGCATTCTGGCTTTGTAGATTTCCATCGTGGTCCTTGGTGCTGGGTGAGTTGCCCGTATCTTGTCGACAGCAAATCGGAAAGCTGAACATTGTTTGCAGCTGGGAATATGTTGCCTCCCTGAATCTCTGCTCCCCCCTTCCCAAAAGGCAGCCAAATAGAAAGCTGCCAGTCAAAACAGACCTGCTCCTTTATTCACACTGTTGCTTTCTATCTCCACGCTCTATTTTTCCCTAACAACAAATTTCACTTTTGAATGAGAAAGGTTAAAGGGGAAAAAAAGAGTTGCCAAAAATGGCAGAAATATTATAGGAAAGATCTGTTGCTGTTATTCACGGTATGTCTGCGGGAAAAAAAATGTTAGGAACTATGAGAGAGTTTTCGCATGTGTGCCTTACGATACATATGCTTCCATCACAGCAATTTCACGTGAATTGCCTCAAATTTTTATTTACTTTTAAGAAAATTTTAAAAAATTTAAATCCACACTTCAAGTTAACGTAGCAGTTTGGTTTGGTTTGGGTTTTTAATGTGCATTCAAAGATCGGCAGTGCAATCTTCTGTATGTCTACTGTGAAGCAAATCCCATCTCATTAATGGGACTTAGGGTGAAATCCAGAGTAACTATGGGGAGTCCTTGCTCCGGAGTAAGATTGCATAATGAATTTCCCATAGGTTTTCATGTCTCTTACATGCTTCCGTAATTACTCTGGATTGTGCCCTTACTCCCAGGTAAGCTTGTATTATAAGTGCAACCTAAATATTACAAACTTGTCCTATTTTGCAAACCTGCTTTCTCCTAACAGTTTTCTTAGCCTCCGTGTAGAAGTATTTTCTGGTGTGGTGTAAATTGGCTTCTTGGAGAAAATTTTACATCCAGGAATTGACAATGTTCCATTGATACTGTGAAGGCCAGATAGAGAGAGGAAGAATTAGCATATTTTAGCTGCAATTATTTAGACTAACAAATCTGTACCAATAGATGGGTATATACATGGGTATATACAATTCTGGAACTCTTGGTCTTTCGCCATAAAGTGCCATAAGTGCTGCAAACTTTTTGGGAGACACGTCAATAGAAATAAAAGATAAGAATAAAATTCTACCTAATCCCAAAAGTAATTACAAAAGTAATTGGAGAAAAGAACGATCACATTTGAATTTGACCAACATCTAAGGCAATTGATTTCCAGCCTAAAGAAACACTTGATAATATCCACATATTTTGCTATTGACAATGAGCATTTCACAAAACACTGCCATTTACATTATTTTATCATATCCTCCTGCAAGTTTCATCTTGGATTTTAGATGGTACTAGAGAAAATATACCAGTGTTGCCAGAATAAAATTCCCCCAGTCAGCCATCCCCCCCACTGCACATCAACCCCCCATGCACATCAACCCCCATGCACAACAACCCCCCATGCATACCACCACCCCCATGTGCACCATGCACACCATTCCCCCTAGGTCTAGCAGTTCTGGTGGGGTGTTGAGTGAGTGAGTGTATCAGTCAGTCAGTGACTTATCAGTTTTACATATATATATATATATATATATATATATATATATATATATATATATATATATATATATATATATATAGGACTTTTCAGTTAGAAAGAGAAGGTTTATAGATGAAATAAATGATTTGGGACACAGTCCTAAGAATGTAGGCCAGCCTAACTCATCTGGCTTATCTTTCCATGATGATGTGGGATGTCGGTGTATGCCTGTTCATTAGCCTAACCTCCCTCCCAGGAGGGGGGCAGAAGTGTCTTACTGCATTTTTGTGATACCCCCAGATCAGCACAGGTGTTAGGCCAGCTTAAGTGGACATTAAGATTGCAGCCATAGGTACTGTAGATACTCATAGAATCATAGAATCATAGAGTTGGAAGGGACCTAGTAGGTCAATTCATGACCTGAACAACATTCATGTACTGGTGAAAAACTACATGACAAAACATTACATGTTCACCATGAAAAATTGTCCAATATTCAATCCGATTTCATGCCAATTGCCAAACACTATCAAATCTGATCTAAAAATACTTCTCAAACTGTCTACAAAGGACTCTACATTGGAGATTTTTACATCCAGGATGTAAAATGCAGTTTTGCTCCCTTAAAAGTACTATTAAAATGTGAAGTATTATATATTTCCTTCAGCCATAAGTCATAAAAAATATTTTCCATATCAATATGTATAACATAGGAGTAAACACAACTACAAAAAATAATCTAAATACTTCCTTATCAGATACTATAAACTGATATCATGCAGAGAAATCATTGATCTGAACAATGATCACATGAAAACCAATAAAACTTTGCCACAGTTCAGCAGAACAAGTGCAAAAGTGGCCTTTTAAAAATTTTCCATAATTGACCAATGCTCACAGCTTTGTTACAGCAGCAGAGAGAATATCTAGAGTAAAACTAACAAGGTAATGAGCACAATCCTAACTATGGCTGCAATCCAGAGCAAATTCAGCCTGCTCTGACCTAACTGCACTCTCCTAACTATTCTGTATCCAGAGCAGAAAGTTATGCTGAATCCAGAGAGTCAGGAAGCCTGGGCTGCCCTAACTGCTCCAGAGCATGCTAAGTAATTGACACAAGGGGAAGACTTGCTCCTGAGGAGACACCCCTCAGATCACACTGAACAAGGAACAGCTGTGGTGCCTACACTGGTGACATGACTCTGCACATCACCTGGTGCGGAAGTCTGTGCGTCATCCCTGGGATGCGCCCCCCCCCCACCTGGACTGCACAGTCACCAGAGTTGGCACCTACGCAGTTGTTTCTGAAACCAACTGGCTTCAGAAAGAGTACTGTGCAGGCACCATCTCTGACACCTGCGCAGTACTTTTCTGAAGCCTTTTGGCTTCGGGGGAGACTGTGCAGGCGTCAGAGTTGGTGCCTGTGCAGTACTCTTTCTGAAGCCATTTGGCTGCCGCTCCCCTCCTGAGTGAGGCCGAATGGCTGTGCAGAGGCGCGGACTTTCTCTGCTCTAAGGAAGTCCCCTCTGAAGCTGTTCGGCATGCTCAGTGTGTTTCTGCGCAGTGCACCTCAGATGGCCGTTCAGGCCAGCTCCTCAGACAAGTGGCAGCTTCTGGCTGATTCTCCGCCTTGGAGCAGGCCTGAATGGGGGTGCTGATGCCCGGGGCCTGCCAAAGGACAGTCAAACTCCTCCGGCACATCACCCCATACGGAGTGCATCCCCAATGCAGCCCACACCAGCCGCACCAGTCTGGTGACGCCACTGGGTGCCTGCCTTAGAAGGAGTCCCTGATGAGATGCCAGTACATTCTACAGTGAATACAAGGGGCTTCTTGGAGTGGCCTGCTGTATCCTGAGCTTTGTGGGCAGCCGTAGTTTGTTCCATATCCTGAGGTTGAGAGGAAGGGGTTGCAGCTAGGATGGCCAAGAACTCAGATTTTTGGTCAGCACTGCCATTCTTACTCGGGCCTTATCATGGACCCCTATGGGTCTACTCATTACTATACCTGCTCCTGAGGTGGTATAACTCTGAGGGCTGGAAGAGGGCATTTCTGCCTTGGAAACAGGCTCTGGATACAGAGTAACTGCTCTGCCCTAGGCAATGCTAAACATGTCCTCAACTTGCCTCTCCTGAGCTGCTTAGGCTGCCCCAGTTAGGGCAGAGCAGGTCCACCTCTCTTAGGGCACCCTATCTTGCCTTGCTCTGCCCTAAGCCTCCTTCAGAGTAACTGGGCTGGAGCATCTTGCAGTTGCTCCAACCTAGTGTTAGATAGGGCAACCTAAGGGCTCTTATGTGGACAGATTAGTTGCTCTGGATTGGGCTGCATGACTACTCAAATGAGCTTACTCCCAGGAAAGTGTCTTTAAGACTGTAGCCAGTGTCAAAGGTCATGACAGATAGAATGCTGTGGATTTTGAAGGCTTCTACATTAAGAACTCCGAAAGGCACCGCACATTTGCAGTCTGTGAGATAGAGAACAAAGCTTGGACACAATATACAAGCTAAAAACACTCATATATATTGCTTTCATGTGGCTAATTTAAACACCATATTGTTAATATTAAATTCAAAAATATTATTACATTTAGGTTCCACTTAGGTTGGCCTAAGTCCTGGCATAAGTCCTATGCTGACCTGGGGGTGTCAAAAAAGGGCCATAAGACCAGGGTGTCTAGATGCCTGAACCTAAAAAGGAGGACTAGGTCTTGGATTCCTCTCGGCCTGCCTTTCTGGTGGACAATGGCATGTTTGCCTACTCATGAGTAAAACTGCGATATTAGGAACTTTCACTTTCCCATAGATGCATATGGGAAAAATGCATATTTTTTAGTTTTAGTTTTTTGGCCATAACTTTTGATAGGAAGGAGATATTTGGACATCCAACGACATATGACATGGTGGGGTATTGCACACCATTGCAAAGTTCCAAAATGAAACAAAAATGGAGGACAATGAAGCCCTTTTGGAGGACACCCAGTCAGGAGGCTAAAAAAGAGGACAAATCCTGAAAAATCCGGTCATATGGTCACCTGGCAAAGTCCTTTCTGCCATACTCCTAGTGGAGGGTTAAGCCAGTGCACACTCATACACTGACCTTCACGCACCATCATGGTAAGATAGATCAAATGATTTAGGCCAGCCTAAATTTCTTAGGATTGAGCCAAAAATTTATGAATTCCAAGAAGGCTACATGCTGCCTGCTCACAAGGAAAAGGAGGACATTGAATTGTTTTCCAGGACACAAGGCTAAAATCTAGAACATGTACTGGAAAAAGAGGACATGGAGTCCCCAGAGGGGCCACTACAGAACTTTGGTCCAGGGTTCCCAGCAACTCAATGCTATCCATTGCAGAGACATTTGGGGGAAACGGGTCTCAATCCATGTTGCCTGGACTTTTCTGCAGGAAGAAAAGCAGAAATGCTGTCCTCTACTAGAGTTTAACAGTACAAACCACCATCCCACATCTTTCCCACATTGGACTGTTGCATGTGAAGGTTCACCTGGGAGACAACAGAGGGATTGATGGTCTTGGAGACCTCAATACTACTTGGAATTTGATGCCTTTGACTGGCAAATCCCATCAACCGTTTTGGGACGTGGTTGAGAAGCCTTTCAATAAGTGGATCAACAAAGAGTCGGATCCTTCCGACTCTGGATAGTTTGGACAATCAATTCAGGTTGGATGTGGATTGCTAAAGATAACTCCATTTAAAGAACCAGAGCTCTGTTTTCCTGTATTGGATGTTTGGCTGGACAAGTCTGAGTGAAAACAAGTGTCTGTATCTGTTCACATAGACTCCGTTCGATTCAAAGCAGCTGTAGGCTGTAGAGCGCTATCAGAAAACTAATATATCCCAATCAGATGGGATTTATTTATAGGCAACGCTTTTTTTGCAATGTTAGATGCCTCATTAACTTGATTCAGCTCACACACAGCAAAAAAAATATATATCCCCTCCCTGTTCAGATTTTTTAATAGAGGGGAATTATAATCCTTGTTCCATTTCTTAAAGCCCTTCAGCAATGAGGACTTATTTATGAAATATAGGAACATGTGACTTTCTTGAGACGAAAATGTCTCTGCAATTCTTATTTTTTTTCCTTTCAAAGACATCTATCTACAGTATCCAGACATGCTAGAGGGCTAGCGCTTTCTTCGGTGGTCTAGTAAGTCATTAGCACCCAATATCTGTCCTTAGACAAAAGCTTTGAACATCAAGAAAGGGGGGAAAAACTGAAATAGGTGGAGTTAATGCAAAGCTGATATTTGAAGCTGAGTTATTAATTTCATTATTTGTAATTATACTAGATTTTGGTTCTGCTGAAGTTTTGATCCACGTCCCAAACTCACCTCTATTATTTCTGGATTATTTAATGCTTCACTTGTCATTACTCTTCTAAATGGAAAACCCTTAAGTTGTGAATAATTGTGTCCCTATTTTTATGAACCTGAGAGCATAATCGGAGAGGCGGGCTGGCTATATCTGGTGCACGTTTTGGGAATGCTGCCATGCTACTGTGGGGAAGGGGAGACTTCTCCTCTTCCCCAGAATAGGGCACCAGCAGCCCCAAATGGGTCTACTCACTTAGGTCACCCCCAGAGGTGGTCTGAGCAGATGGGAGTCTGAGAAGATGGGAGCAACCACAGCTGCCAGGACACAGAGGCTTGGATCTGACATAGTATATATAAATGTCTAATTTGTTCTCTAATATTATCTAATTATCTAATAATATCATATTATCTAATATTATTAATTAATATTAAATTATTGCTGTTATAGCAACTAATAAGAATTATTTGTACATTTTATATCAATAATATATTAGTATATAAATACTCTTATTATATATATAAGTCACTGACTGACTCACTCATCAATGGCCAGGCAAAGCCGCTGGGCCGAGAAGTGTGAAATTTGAATGCCTCCATTTTTGTTCCTTCCATGTCATCAATACTCACCAAGAACCAATGTTGAGAAATTAAACCCTTAAGGGGCTGAAAAGGGGTGCAACATTTTTTTGTCCTATACTTAACATTGAAGATTGATTAACATCCAGAAATTTGGTACCTGATGCACAGGAAAGGAGGGTACATAGGGGGATGGTGCACATGTGGGGATGGTGTGCATGAGGGGATGGTGTGCATGACAGGATGTTGAACATGGGGGCTTGATGCGCATGGGGATGATGAGCATGAGGGATGTTGTGCATGAGAAGATGTTGCACATGGGATGTTCATGTGCATGGGGGAATTTGCACATGGGGGTTTGATGTGCATGGGGAATGTTGAGCATAGAGGATGTTGCACATAGGGGATTGATGCGCAAGGGCAGTTGATGCACATGGGGGATGTTGCGCATGGTGGGATGTTGCAGATGAGAGAATATTGCGCAAGGGGTGTTGTGCAATGTGGGTATGGCGTATGGAGGGTATTGTCCTCCCACAACATGGGTACATTTTGCCAGTAAAATATATATATATATATATATATATATATATATATATATATATATATATATATATATATATATATATATATATATATATATATATAAATTGATACTACTTTATGTCATAAAACCTGGTTTGCCTTACTACACTGTGTATTTATCTGTACATCCATTTTACCATCTTTAGAAAATATTGTTCCTACAAATTTGAACTCTTCCACTTGTTTCATCCTTGTTTTCTCTATTGGAATATTTGAGTATGCTTTTTTCTTCCAATTGCCATTACTCTGATCTCCTCTTTATTAATTTTCATATTATCTTATATTCTTGATTCATAGACCAAAGAACTGTTGCTGTACTAGCAAAGATCATCTATAAAAAGTAATTCATAAATAACATTTCCAATCATGGGTTTGGCACAAGTATAAATAACTGGGATGCAAAAATATCCAGACACATAAGGTCAATGGACACAACGGTCCAGGACACAATTGTCCAGGACTCAAATAACCCCGTACCCAAACAACCCCCTTAAATCTTCTATAAGCCTTGGGAGGGATGCTCCGTTCTGAGCCTTCCCCAAGAAAAGTCTTCTGATGAGATAGAAGTACTATCTGTATCGTTCGCTCTGTTTCATTCCTAACCTGAAGGAACGTCCCTCGCTGAAAGACGGTAATTCAATCTCCATACTTCTTCAGTCTTGGGCCTCTTTGTTGAGTCTGTTTGGGAGGATCCCAATTAGCACCCTTTTTTAAAAAAGCATATAGTCCATTGTAATAACTACGCTTGGAATTACAGACATACAATACAAAATCATAATTAAATGGAAACGAGACAAAACCGAATCTGAAATCAGATCTGACGACAAGAGAGTGTGGCTCTGTGTACATGTCATTTTCTATTACTTTTCTAGTAAATTCAGGCATCTTGATTGGGCAAGCAAGGGGGCTATTGTGGGGGATTCTGCCCTGGCCACATTGAATGCAATGAATGTGGTGCCCTCTTATATTGAGCAGGAGGGGTGCAACTGTCCCTCTTCACACCAGCATGGTGTCTTTTCCAGCGGCTGTGGCTGGTTTTTTCTGAATCCTTCCTTTTTTGTATAGAAAAGATATTTTATTGTTACTATTCTGTGACACTTTTTAACAATACTATATTGTTAACAATATAATATATTAACAATATTCGGGTGCACTTTTGGGACGCAGACTCAACCAGTCACCAGAGTGCTGAGCCGCTACCTGTAATGCGCAACAATAATTTCCTTCCAATTTTGAGCCCTTTAGGACAAGAAAACATATAGATTGATTTTTGCGATGCAAACCTCTTTGTGAACCACTTTTTGTTGTTGAAAAAGTATACCAATATTCTTAATGACCCTTAATGTGAAAAATTATGCATTAACGGTATTGACCCTGTGTTTAATGAATATAGCAAATGCAATCCTCAGTTCAGGAAATATTTATGTTTGTATAATTATGATTAAGAAGAGGCCAAAAAGATCTTCCAAACTGAGCCCAATGCAAGACTGAGTACATGGGTGGTCACGGCGAATGCCTCCATTTTTGTTCCACCACCCAGAATGGCTCCAAAAGGGAGGGATATGTATCGCTTGCACCGCATATTCTGCAGTCAGCAAAACATATTGCTTTGCACCCCTTCTATCTACACGACTGCAAACATGTCATCCATGTGGGGTTCAAATGTGATTGTGCATGGGCTGCCATCATAATAATTAAGAACTGCCCCACATTGATGTGGTCCACTTCACACTGTTTCATAGTTGGATTAGTATATCATGACTAGGGTTACAATTCTATTCAACTTATCTGGGGAGTAGGACCTTTTTGATAGTGTGAGTTACTTAGGTAAGCATGAATAGAATACGATTGTCCTATAGTTCATCATAGAAGGCCCATACTATAGTTCATCATACTATAATTGGTCACTAGACATTCTGATAGTATGAACTTAAGTATCCAGGTCAGGGTAACAATTTTTAACATTTTTCTTCTCGTGGCACATTGACCTCCATGATCTTCTCCACTGTCTTCACCTCTTGTGATGTCACTTCCAGCTTCAGTGATGTCTTATGGCTCCATTTCTAGGGAAACCTCCTATAGTAATGAATTCCGTGTCTCTCTGGATTCTTTATGGGCAATCCTTTCAATAAGGAACTTCCCAGTTCAGCCCTAGCAGAAAAAGAATATCGCTTTGTCTGAATTTTGCAAACACCCAGGAACATACAACAGATTTTTTTTTTAAAAAATCAGTTTTTAAATAATTGTTATTTAAAATATGACCCAGACATATATGTCAAGAGACACAATGGTCCAGGACTCAAATTATACCATAATTTATGTCCGCTTTTCCTATCCTGAAAACTTCAAAGCAATTGATGCTTAAAAAGATAACGCACACATGTCTAGAATAAATCTAAGAATAGCTACTTCTAGAAGCACCTATATGTCGTATTTGCAACAGATGACTCATGCAATGTCTTTTTCTCCTTTGAAATCTTGCCATTGAAAATTCAGTATCACATAAGGATACAGGCTGAATGGGGTGGTCATCAAAGAGTGTCAGTATCAATTCTTCTCTTTTGCCAAGATGCCTGCAAAGGACACCGGACCCTTGTGCCTCCCAGCTGACCTTTGTTCCTTCCATTTCGATAGAAGTGGGACCAAATGTGCATCTTCGGTAAGGCAGGCCGCGGTGCTTCTTTTAGACCATTGGGCCATCCATAGTTCACTTTCAAAAAGCAGAGAAACTAATTATGACCCATTGCGAATCTATCACTCCACGGAAACTGAACAAAGCATTTTAAGTTTATGCTTGAAAGGGATGCAATTTTTTTAAAGCTTTCCAAAGCAGTCGGAGGAACATCATCAATAGCCAAACATTTATAAAGGACATTTATTGTGATAAACTCAAGTAGTTCTGAGATTGCTTTTTTCAAGATCTGGAGTTATACCAGCAGCAAAGTCAACAGATCATGCTTTTCCTGGTCTGCACCTCTTCAGATTACAGGTGGACCTTGCATGTTTCCATATGGGAAAAACAAAGGTCCTCCTCTTGGCAAAAAGTGTCCAAAGGAAAAGGCAATGGGAAGTCAGTGCTAAGCTCATCTTCTATTTGCATGAAACATTTTTGTTGTAACCACAATAAAGGAGTGGTTTCCAAAAAACCACATCCCCACAGCCTCTTTCCAGCTTGTCTGGGCACCAACACCTTGTGAACCAAGATGGCCGTGCCCAGTGATGGGCTTCAAAAAATTTAAGAACCGGTTCTCTGCCCATCTGGCAGCCACTTTTAAATGGCTATTTTTAAACTTTATATGTACTATCTCTTGTTAAGAACCGGTTCTATAGAGTAGGTGCGAACCTGCTGGAGCCCACCACTGGCCGTGCCCAAGTGTTGCACGATCCAAGGTAGTGTTGCTCAAATCTTATGAGATTTGGGTGCCACCATCTTTGAATTCATCAGATTTCATGTTATCCAAGGTGGGATTCAAATAAATTAACAACAGGTTCTATGTCCTAATAACCTAAATTAACAACAAGTTCTATGTCCCATTAGTAATCGGTTCTCCAAACCAGGTGCTCATTAGCAAAGGGTTCTATAGAACTTGTGAGAACCCCTGAAGCCCACCATTGGATGGCCATCAGGAGAGCCTTTCAGAGGAACCACCAGTGACCACAGGACCACTGTGAGTGTGTCATGGTGCCATCGGGCACAATCCAGAGTAACTACGGGAGCACATAAGAGAGATTACGTGCACCCGTAGTTACTGCACCAACTAGTGAAAACCTATGGGAAATTCATATTGCAATCCAGAGTAACTTGTTCTTACTCCGGAGCAAGGACTCCCCGTAGTTACTCTGGATTTCACCCATCATGTGCTGTGGCACATAATTTGGGAAACGCTGCCATACAGGGTGGTTGTTGAAAAGACAGCCGCCCCTAAACTTGTGCTGGATACAACGCATGATCAGGCTGCCAGAATGTTCCAGCAAAGTTAGGAATGTGCTGTGACTCACCAAAATCACTCATGAGCTTCATTGCTCATTTTAAAATGCAAAACCACATGTCCTTAATCCAAATTAAAAAAAACCCTCCAACATCCAAGAGGCTTTATATCTATTAAAACATTTATATATTTAACCTTGTAACAGTGACACTTTATTCAGCGGTGCAGTGGGAGGAACACCAGGTCTTCATTAATTCGGATCATTGCACTGTGATTTGGAATCATGATTCTGATTCCTGGGTTCACATCATAACAAAAAAATCTATGACAGATTAAAGCTACTTTGGATAAATTTGGTAGTCAGAAAAAGAAATGCAATTTTTAAACTAAAACCCTCTGCAATATTTAAATAAGCAATACAATTAGCCAAGGACTAAGGGTTTATTAACTACAGCAAGTAAAATTAATAAGTAAATTCAGCTAAAAATGATGATGTGTCACAGTATATGGTTTTTACACTGACATTTCACATAATCTGACTTTGCTGGAGAAGAAATCAGTCAACTGTTAAAATTACTTTTTAAAAGCTGTCAAAATTGAAAAACCTGCTGTCAAAAATATGATGAGAAAAGTTTAAAAACGGCAAAGTATGTTGTCTGAGACAAAAAGATTATCTTCGGAATGGAAAACTTTAATATTGTCAGATTATACACTAACTATATTCGATATTCTCTAGTTAGAAAGTGTGTGTGTGTGTGTGTTTAGGTACATAACGCTGATATTTTTAAAGGCAATTGCTAATGTTACAAGTTTTAACGGGCGTCAAATGAGATCGATAAAGTTGTTGAATGACTCCTTGTGTTCTCATAATTGTTATAACATGGAATTCGCTGTCACGAAATATGGTGACGGTTGCCGACTTTGATGACATTTAAGGGGATTAGAAAAATTCATGGAGGACACGTCTGTCAATAGCTATTAGTCCTAGAAGGCTACATGGCACTTCAGTGTTTCAGAGCCTCTGAATACCAGCTACTCATGAACCAGTTGCTTTGTGGTTTCATCCAGAAAATCTCCTTTTTTAAGTACCTCTTAGAGGTTATACTTCATAGTAAAGAGCAGGGGCCTCCAAAGTTTTTGGTAGGATGGCCACCTCAGCACTCTGACACTGTACCAGGGGCTGGAAAACTAAATGACATTTCAAATTTGAATATATTTACATAAATTTACATAAAAGAGTGGATTAAATACATTTAAATTACACAAATACATTTACATAAAAGACTGGATTAAAAGGCTTGCCCATGGGCCGGATAGAGGGGTATTTCTGGGGGCCACATTGAGGCTTGCCATGGGCCATATCTGGCCTCCAGGCTGAGGTTTGGAGACCCCTGGTATAGAGGTATAGACCTCTTAGAGTTCTGGAGTTTATATTAAAGCCACAAGAAATCTTGGAACATTCTAGCATCTTATTTATTGTTATTGTTACCATTACTGGTGCAAGAACTTAGACTGGTTCTCACTAGTTTAAATTCTACCCAAGAGTTTGTAAACTGGTGAGATCTTGCAGATATGACGGCCCCTGGCTGTGAGGTTCATTATTCACTTGTTATCTTGTCTATTATTATTCTAATTTTTTTGCACAGTCAGGTAGATGTTACTGACTGGTTTGTTTTTACCCATACATTGAGTCCTTCCCAATGACCTGGCGTGCCTGTTTTTGAAATTTAAATATTATAAATGTCACAAGATGTAAGCTGTTCCCAGTTAAGCTACTTTTTGTAGTTGGTGGACAGTAATTTTGTGGTTCTGATCCTATTCTGGTGCTCTTCAAGGTGTTTTGGAATAGCACTGAGGGCACCAATCACCAGTGGGATCACTTTGTTCTTCTTGCACCAATTTGGCATCCATCAGTCTTGAAAGACTATGGTATAATGCTTGATGCTGCATGCAAAGCACAAAGGCCTGGGTAGATTGATATGGAGGATAGGCTCTTAGTCAAGCAGTAAATCCCCCCTTCTCCACACCACTGAATTAGTCCAATGGAACAGCAGAGCCAATAAGATGGGTTCCAACTGTGTTGCAGAGCTGGGCTAAGGACAGGAGCTCACCCTGTCTTGTGGGGACCCAGATCTTGAACCCTGGCCTGCTGGTTAACAGGCACAGTGTCTTAACCACTTGTGCCACCCACAGCCCATATGTTCTTGCACCATAGCCTTTAAATTTACTTAATTTGTAAATCTTTGTATTTTATTATTTTTTTGTTCTTTTTCTTCTTCTCTGATATTCCTTGGTATGACTACGATTATGATTACGAGTACCTTTATTGGCATTACAAGTTACAACAGGATAAGAACAACAAGGCAACAAAAAAGACAATATTATGAAAAAGGGGTTGGGAAAACAGTGCGGAGAAAGGGAATAGGGAAGTTGATTCAAAGGAAGAAACGGGAAAAGGAGGGAGAGGAACTAAGAGAGGAGAGATAATTTAATGATTTGATTTAAAAAACTGGCAACAGCAATAGTGATTTCAGATGAATTATCACTCAATAAAACAAAAGTGGGGTCAATGAATGGACCCAAAGGGTGCTGCAAAATGGGGTCCAAATACTGACTATGGAGAGAGCAATGTGTTGGACATCAGGATATGCTCAAGAGTGTCTGATTCAAGTAGGCAAAAAGGGCACAGTCTTAGATTCCGGGGGGTGCAGGAAAACCTGCCGCGATGAAGTGAGGAGGGAAAGATGTTAAAGCGCGCGAGCATAAATGCTCCGAGAGAGGGATTTTTCAAAGTGTGAAAATATTTAGGGGGCTGACCTTGTGCTGGGCAATGACCAAAAGACAGGAGGGAACCTTGGTATGACTAAATCAATTATATTGACTTTTTTTCTTTAACTACACTTACATTTAGTGTGTGGTGTGATAGATGTTTGTCAGTAGTGTAGTTGGAACTCCATAATATTTTGGCATCTTCATTTATCCATCCATCCATCCATCCATCCATACATACATACATACATACATACATACATACATACATAAAGCAAAAAGAAGGCCTCCGTCAGTCTTGAAAGACTATGGTATCATGCTTGGCACTGCATACGCTGCATGTGAAGCATGAAGGCCTGGGTTAGATTGATATGGATAGGCTGTTACCCAAGCAGCACATACATACATACATACATACATACATACATACATACATCAACAGAACCTATGGTGAGCTGATTATATCCTGCAATATATCTTGGTTGGATTCTTGCTCATCTTTTCTAGAGCAGAGATGGTGCTGTTTATTCAAGGTCATTATAATTCTATATTCATTCATTGCAGTTCAGATCAGCTAGTTATATTTTGTGTTTGTTGTGTTTTGTATATATATGGACGTATTTATAAATTACATATATTTATACATAAATATAAATATTTGTACATATTTCTATATATTAAATTTACAGCTGGAAAGTTGGTTAGGATTAGGGCCTTAATATATAATTATATAAAATTTTCTACAACATGAAATTATATTATGATGTAATATTTTGCTTTGTGCACCTTGCAAATGTTGTCATTAACGAGAATCTCCATATTTTTTGTAAACAAATTCCTATTCTCTATATATCATTTTTGAAAGCAAGTTGTAGGTCATCCCTGCAATGTTTGCACTGTTAATGCTATTAAATCTGTTGGTGATTGTTATTCTATTAAAACTGGTTGGCTTTGACTGTCACTACGGATGTGATACAGGCTCTGATAAAGGCAGAGGGGAGGTAAAACACTACACTTTGCAGGGAACCTCGCCACAGTTCCTCCAACCTAGTATGTCTGCCAACGGGCCTCTTTGCAGTGAGACTCTCTGCAAAACGTAAGCTTTGCACCCCCTCTAGGCTACCTCAAGGTGACCAGATGCCCAAACCTCAAAAGAAGAAAAAGGTCTTGCATTCCTCTCAGCCTGGCCTTTCTGGCAGACAATGGCACGTTTGCCTACTCACGAGTAAAGACGTGATATTGGGCACTTTCACTTTCCCATAGAGCTTTTAATCCATATTTTTTATTTTTAGTTTTTTGGCCATAACGTTTGATAGGAATGAGAAATTTCAAAACCAATTTTTGCATTGGATTCCGCTCTTCAATACAAATCCAACGACATATGACACGATGGGTTACTGCACACCACTGCAAAGTTCCAAAATGAAGCCGAAATGGAGGACAGTGAAGCCCTTTTGGAGGACATCCAGACAAGAGGCTAAAAAGGAGGACAAATCCAGACATTTCTGGTCATATGGTCACCCTGCGAGTCTTTGTACACCATCAGATTCAGGAATAACCACAAGCTGATCTCAACACTGCCTATGCCAGACTAGTGCCAGCAAGGTATTCACCTCCTAGTTGGTAGTCAAATGTGGTGACTTTCCCCCACCCCTCTTATGATAGCTGCTGGTTTTGTTTCATGTGCCTGTGCACGACCATGGTGGGCACCTCCTCAAATGTAAAGGAAACCCATTTTGTTTCATGAAGCTCCAATAAGTACTGTAACTGAAACACTAGCTTGGCAACTTTTTACAAAAATACTCCTTAGTGATTTGCAATAGATATCCTGAAATGTACAGCGAAAAAGTGGAGAACAGAAGAGATTGTTTTTCATGCTCCATGCCATTCCATTAGCCCCATTAAAGGCTATTTAATGTTTCTTTTCTTAATGTTGATAGCAACATATCCAGGGTGTAATGAGTTGCCTGTAGGCCTGTTGGGAATATAGGAAGTGTGAGGCCGAACATTATCCCTTAAGGCTCCATTCATTAAACTTTTTTTTCCTTTTATATATGTGTATACTATAGTAGGGAAAAAATATCTTGATGAGAAAACTAATACAAAGAAAGGAAAATGGAAGAAAGAAATCAAGGATCTGCTTCAGTGAGCTACACAAACACACAGGCAGAATCCAATGACAGTCATGGAAGACAAAAATTCAGAAATGTTCTCCTTCGGAGTCAATATTGTTCTTGCAAAATTCAAATCCAGCTTCTGCGAAAGGCAGCGAGCGTTGATTACAGCTTCATTATGGAACATTTTCAGAAAGGCTTTAGCTTCTGTCTTCTGCAAATATAACTGATCAACACAATTATTGTTTAACCTTTTAAGCTGAAAAGTTTATTTTTAATGATAAAATTGTATGCTGTCTTAAATGGTTTTCAAAACAATAAGGCTGATTCAAAAAACAAGTATAAGGGTTTGTTCCACTATATTTGATTAACCAACCATATTATGTAATTCCCTCTTCTGTTTTTCTATAACGGAATGGATGCAGTGATGTACCTGGACCTTGGACCCATTTCCAGAGGGAGCAACTGCATTCTCTACCCCTACCTAATCTGGAAATAATTGCATTTTCTACCCCCAGCTAATCTGGAAATAATTATATTGATGTGATGATACCATCACCAATTACTTCCAGGTTTACAACTCACTTGCAGTGGCCAATGGTGGGAGGAAGGTTCCTGAAAATGTACTGTCCCTCACTGAAAACACATAGGGCACAATCCAGAGTAACTATGGGAGCACATAAGAGACATTATGTGCACCTGTAGTTACTGCACCACCTAATGAAATTCATATTGCAATCCAGAGTAACTTGTTCTTACTCCGGAGCAAGTACTCCCCGTAGTTACTCTGGATTTCACCCATAGTTGAAACTGCAGAGCTGTGGTGTGAGGTTTATGAAGGTGTAAAAGGATAAAAACCACCTTTTCCTCCCCTAACCTACATTGTATAGCACACCTGTTTTGGTGCAGCATCATCAGACTTACATTGGAGTAGGACACTGGGAGTAGATCCGATCAAAACATAGGATTGTGCTGTAAATTGCATAGTTTAAATTAAGACTCACTAGATGACTTCTAGAACTTGGTACATGGAGCAGTTCAAATTTTGCAGATCAGCTTGCAAAGGTGCAATCCTAATCCTGCCTACTCAGAAATAAGTAATACTCGGATTGCAGCTGTCAGATGATGGCATAACTGAAGGATCATTGTCTTGCATTTAATAATGTGCCAGTAACAATCCAATCAAACCCAGTCCATTTGAATCAGTGGAGTACATGCTCTCAATCATCTCCTCTTTCATTCAACTCCTAATAATTCACTCACTTGGAAAGTGTCATTGCTTTCAATTGATGAGATGGCATAAAACAGAGATGGTACCTACCTACTGCCAAAGGAAAACAGTTTAAAGCAGGCCTCTATCAGCCTTGAAAGACTATGGTACCATGCTTGGCGCTGCATGTGCTGCATGCAAAGTATGAAAGCCTGGGTTGGATTGTTATGGAGGATAGGCTGTTACCCAAGCAGCAAATCCCCCCTCTCCACGCCACTGAATTAGTCCAATGGAAAGGCAGAGCCAATACAATTGGATCCAGCTGGCGTCGCAGAGCTGGGCTAAGGACAGGAACTCACCCTGTCTTGTGGGGCCGACCCAGGTCTCGAACCCTGGCCTGCTGGTTAACAGGCACAGCGTCTTTACCGCTTGCGCCACCCACAGCCCTAAAACAGTTTAAAATCATGTTAAATTAGCCGAAGAGCTTATTTGTTACCTTAATTGTACTGTACACCAGCTGGAATGGAATGCATTGATATTAAGTACAGTGGTACATCGCTTAACAAGCGCCTCGCTTAACAAGCATTTCACATAACAAGCAAAAATTTCCAAGACATATTGCTTCACATAACAAGTTCCGCTTCACTTAACAAGCCAAGAGCGCTATGGGCACATGTGCTATGTAGCCCTGATGCTCCGCACGGAGGCTCTTTAGAGGGCTGCCGGCCAGCACTGCTGCCTCTAACTGCCCCCAACTTGGGGGCAGTTGCATGGAGGTGCCAGAGGCAGCTGCCCCTAATTGCCCCAAGTGCCCCCACTGACCATCTTGAACCTCCAGCAGCAGCCTAGGTAAGTCTCCCAGGAAAGTGTCTTTGATTGCAGCCTCCTAACCATGTCTATCCAGAAGTAAGCCCCATTGTGTTAAATGAGGCTTACTCCCAGGAAAGTGTCTTTAGGATTGCAGCCTAAGTAGACTTCATAGGATCATGCACACTGAATGCATGTTTTGAATTCAATTCCATTGTTTTGTCATCATTTTAACATCCAGTTAATATTTTTATATGAATATTTTGGGGGTTGTGGAACCAATCGTCTGAGTTTCCATTATTTCCTGTGGGAAAATCTGCTTCACTTAAAGAGCGTTTCACTTAAAGTGCATGCCTCCGGAACGAATTAAGCTCTTTATGTGAGGCACCACTGTAATATTGTGTCTCCTCTTAAAATGATGCTCATTCTGCTTTCACAGTGTTTTGCCTCCATTTCCTTCATTTGTTTTGCAAGACAAAATATTTTCATTTGTTTCATTTTCATTTGTCATCGGGAGACAGACGTGCACCACGGGAACAGCTGTCGGAACACCAATAATATGCAACAGTAAAATATTGATATGATCCTTTACCGGGAAATGCAACTGGACTGTCGTTTTGCGGCCGTTTGAAAGCGGTTGCGCAGTGGGCCGTACATGTGTTGGCAAAACGAGTGGCTGGAACTCACAAAGCTCCGGGAAATTACCTCCCAACTATGAACGGCGGAGAAAGAATTCATAAAAATAGAAAGCTTTTTACTGGTTCCAGTGAAAGAAATGTTAACGGAGGGTACACAGTGCAGTAATTAGTAGCATCTCACATTCAATGTCATTGGACACTCGTCTGGTAGATCAAACACTGGGGTCTGTGGCCTACTTATTTGATCGCTGGCTCATAATTTTCAATAACAGGGCTGTTCTTGCCGAGGGAGGAGGGGGAGGTGGTCTGAAGCCACCAGAGTACTCTGAAGTATGGTGATGTTCAAGTACAACCCTGTGTTTATGTAGTCCCCAAAGTGTATCAAAGCACAGATCCACAGAAATAAAAGAAAAGTCAAACAAAACAAGCATTAGACTGCGTAAAATAAGGTATGGACAAGGCAAACAGGTGAGGCATTGTTTTGGTGGCTAAGGTAGATCAATATCTGTACTTGCAAGCCAGGAATTTTGCCCGCTTTCCTCTGGCACTGCGCAGATCATCTTACGGTCTGCAGACAGACTGTCGCCTAAATCAAGCTGACAGGCAACCTATTTCACCCCTGCAAAAGGTAGGGGGGAAAAGAAATCATACCCATCATCCGTCCTGCGGTACACGGGAAAATAAATGCTGATATTAAACAGCCAGTCGCGTACATCAAACCCAAATTTCCAATCTTTATTACTGTCTCAGGCAAGTATACATGAAATTGCGGAGGACCGTTTTGATTTCATGAAGAAGGGTACGTGTCCGAATTATTAAGCTGAACTCTTTTATCGTTACTGCTCTGACGTGTCTGTCTTTGGAACAGATGCTTTCGTGAAAGACACACATTGTCAGGTTTGGAAATTATTTTGGGTGCCACGTGCTGTTTCTCTCCACACCCCTTCCTGTTCCATGTCAGTGTTGATGAATAAAGCTGTTCTGATAAGGGAGCAGCAAGGCAGTGTGATCTTATTCATTGGACAGTAGCATCTGCACCATTGATCTTCATTTTACACACACACACACACACACACACACACAACTAGCCATTTTCTTTGATGCATACAGAGTGCTTGTGCATGATTCATTTACTGATCTTCTGAAAGGGCCAGGAGAACGTAGTGGTAAGAGCAGAGATTTTTAACCAGTGTGCTATGGCACATAGGTGTGTTATGGCTAGTCCTTAGGTGTGCCGCCAGAATATGGGGAGGAGCATTTATTAATAGGAAAACTTGGGAATTTGAACAGGATGGTGTGCCTTGTTAAAAACAATTTATGGTGTACCATGAGATGAAGAAGGTTGAAAATCACTGGGTTAGAGAGTTGGGTGAAATCCAGAGTAACTACGGGGAGTGCTTGCTCTGGATTGCAATATGAACTTCCCATGGGTTTTCACTAGGTGGTGCGGTAACTATGGGTGCACGTAATGTCTCCTACGTGCTCCCATAGTTACTCTGGATTGTGCCCATGGACTGAGACCTGGAAGATCCACGTTTGAATCCCTCCTTGGCTATGAAGCTTCTTGGGTGACTTTGGGTCAGTCGCTCACTCTAAGTTCAACCTACCCTACAAGGTTGTTGTGAGAACAGCAAGAGAGGAACTAAAGCTTTGCAAGCCACTTTGGTATATGCTTCAAATGGTGGGATATAAATCCCTTAATCAATCATCAAGCATCAGTTAATCACAGCCAGATTTCTCCATATTACCTCAATCATCTAAGCCGATCCCACCATTGAGTTTGAAATGGAAATGTTGAGAGCCTATCTCAGGAACCAGTTTCCAGGATGTTTGTTTTGGCAACAAAGGGCACTTATTAAATAAGTGAATGAATGAATGAATGAATGAATGAATGAATGAATGAATGATAGATAGATAGATAGATAGATAGATAGATAGATAGATAGATAGATAGATAGATAGATAGATAGATAGATATTGCTGTACGGAATCTGTTACATATATTGGCCCTAAGATTTTACTGTGTGAACATTTCAATAGATAAATAAATAAATAAATAAATAAATAAATAAATAAATGAATGAATGAATGAATGAATAAATAAATAAATAAATAAATAAAAGTTCACATTGTAAAATCTTAGGGCCACTATGTGAAACAGTTTCAGCACAGCACAAAACTGCTCAGGTTTCTGAATAAATGATCTCCTTCCCCATCATTTGTGATCCCAGAAGCAGCCCATTTTCTCTCCCCACTCCTTATTTGCCTCTTTCTCTGCTTGGCCCCTTGATCAAAATAGGAAATGGGTGTATGTGGGATCACTCTGATTTGATCCAAATACTCTACTTTGTGTTACATGGAAGGAGGAGGATCTGATGCTCGGACAGCAGTGAGTGGTTGCTCCTTCCTCTGCTCAAATATATAAAAGATCCTGGTTAAAGCAGGCCTCTGTCAGTCTTGGAAGACTATGGTATCTTGCTCGGCGCTGCATACGCTGCATGCGAAGCACGAAAGCCTGGGTTGGATTGTTATGGAGGAAAGGCTGTTACCCAAGCAGCAGATCCCCCCTCTCCACGCCACTGAATTAGTCCAATGGAAAGGCAGAGCCAATACGATTGGATCCAGCTGGCGTTGCAGAGCTGGGCTAAGGACAGGCGCTCACCCTGTCTTGTGGGGCCGACCCGGGTCTCGAACCCTGGCCTGCTGGTTAACAGGCACAGCGCCTTGACCGCTTGCGCCACCCACAGCCATAAAAGATTCCGGTTGGAGGAGAAACAACATGAGAGTAACAATCCTACCTGCTTACCTGGCTCCTTCCTCTGTGTAGGGTCTCAGTTAATCAGGAAATCCTGACCACAATGAGATCCTTCCCAGCACATTCTGCATCTCCAACTTTGACTCAAGAACTGGGCAGATGAAATGGTAAGACTGCTTTCCTCTGAATGGGAAATATTAACACAAAGTAGGAAATATTAAGCATGGCGGGAGCAATTTCCTACTTTGATTCAAGGAGATTAAGGTGGGTGCCAGCAAGGGTGGTAGTATCAGGCAGTCCAATAGCTTCAATTTGCCCTTCTTATTTTTTGCATATGAATACAGTGATACATTGGTTTATGAGCATAATTTGTTCTGGAAGCATGCTTGTAATCCAAAATGCTTGCATAGCAAAGCAAATTTTCCCATAATAAATAATAGAAATATATACAATTTGTTCCACAGCCCAAAAATATTCTTATAAAAATGATTACGCTGTAATATAATGCAAAATAACAGAGAAAATAAAAAATATAAAGCAAAATAAACAAATTAACCTGCACTTAGAGCACAATCCTTAATGTGTCTACTCAAAAGTAAGCTCCATTGTGTTCAATGGGTTTTACTCCCAGGAATGTGTGTTTGACTCTCATGTCACTCAGATTGCAGTCTGCTCCCTTACACAGGCGTGAGCCCCACTGATTATAGTAGGGCTTACTCTAGAGTAGACATGCAAGGATAGCTCTCTCAGACTCCTTTCCATTTGCCCCCTTACATTAGAGTGAGCACCACTGACTGAAAGAGGCTTCCTTCAGAGTAGACATGCATAGGTTGGTCCCTCAGGAGAAGTTGAGCAGGTGCTGGTGGAGCACCGCATCCTGGCCAGGTCTATTTTTGCTTGTTTATCAAGACATCACTTGTATATCAAGTTAAAATTATTACAAATGTTTGATTTTTTTGCAAAACACTCTCAATCCAAGTTACTCTTAATCCAAGTTTTTACTATATAAGAAGATAAGAATAGCCCCACTGGATCAGGCCAAAGGATCATCTAGTCCAGCTTCTTCTATCTCACAGTGGCCCATCAAATGGTTCAGGGAGCACACAAGACGTTAGGAAACCTGCATCGTTGTGCCTTTCCCTGCCTCTGGCATTCTGAACTAGACTCTAAAATAAAGAGAAGGCAATCCCTTCTTAAAGGCATCAGGGCTAGATGTCATCATCACATCCTGTGACAAGGAGTTCCAAAGACCAACTGAGTAAAGACCACATTGGGTAAAGAAATATTATCTTTTGTCTGTCCTAACTCTCTTGACCTGCTATGGATAAGTGGTAAAATGCAGCTTTTGCTTGTTCTGTTCTTGCTTGGTTCAGATCAGTGTAGCTAAAAGAGGTGCAAAGCACTTAATTTTGCAAGGGGCCCCTCTTTTTCAAAGCCAGGCATTTGTTGACATTTTATTTCCACCACATAGAATGGTATTAAACACCAGAACTAGGGGACATCCACTAAAAGTGAATGTTGGGATGGACAAGAGAAAATATTTCTTAACCCAGTGTGTAGTTGGTCTGTGGAACCCCCTACCATGGGATGTGATGATGGCATCAAGCCTCAGTGCCCTTAAGAAAGGTTTGGACAAATTCCTAGAGGAAAGGACCACCACAGACTACATGCCATGAGGGGTGTGTAGAAGTGGACAACCTCAAAATGCCAGATGCGGGGTGGCACCTGGATGCAGGTGTCATCTGTGCCCCCTGAAGCTTCTGGTGGGCTGCTGTGTGATACAGGAAGCTGGACTAGATGAGCCTTTGGTCTGATCCAGTGGAGGCTCTGGATCCTAACCAATTTAAGCTGGCACAACTCATTCATTCCCCATTTCCGTGGTGGTTTGGGGAGGCCGGCGCATATTTGTGCACTGGCCTAATCCACCTAAGAGTGGCACAGAAGTGCATTATGGCACTTTGGCAACAATCCCCAGAGAGCATGGGACTTGTGCCGGGATTTATGCCAGCCTAAGTGGATCAGATAGTGAACATTTCCAATATATGGTGAACTACTATACCACTATAGTTGTTATATACTGCCGGTATAGACGTCATACTATAACTACTATGTCAGAGCGTTCAAACTAGCCCAGACTCAAATTAAAATAGCTAAAATAGACTAAGGGCACAATTCAGAGTAACTACGGGGAATCCTTGCTCTGGTGTAAGAACAACTTACTCTGGATTGCAATATGAATTTCCCATAGGTTTTCACTAGGTAGTGCAGTAACTACAGGTTCACGTATTGTCTCTTACGTGCTCCCATTGTTACTCTGGATGGTAGGGGTACAGCACAATCCTAACCCAGTCTGCTCAAAAGTAAGTCCCATTCTGTTCAATGGGTCTTACTCCCAGGAAGTAAGCATTGCTGCCCAGGAATGGGTCTTACTCCCAGGAAGTTAGCATTGCAGCCTAAAATAGCTTCATACTCGGCTGTATATCAACATGTTTACCTTTAGAGAGTTATGCTGCCAGGTAAATGTGCACAGACACTGCACATAGCTTGATGATGGCACATTCATCGCCTTATCCTATTAACTATATCCTGTTCGTGGGCAAAATCATAATCAGTTTAGGCCAGCTCAACAAACCTATCCCCCATGGTGGCATGGGAGGCTGGTGCTTGTCTGTGCACTGGCCATACTCCCCAGTAGTGGTGCATAAGTGCCTTAGAGCCAGCACTGGACTTGTGCCAGCCTAGCCAGGGGTTGGGAATGTGCTGTCATGATCTTGGCTGTGCACTTCTTAATTTATTTACACATTCATACCTCATTCTTTGATGCACATATTAGTTTTTTAAAGGCAGCATACAAAAAATTATATTGAAATACCAGCAAAATTAAAACCACCGTCTTAAAGACAACAAAATTACAGCATTTATTGTTGAAGCAAACCACATGGTTGCTTTTCTGTGTGGGAAGCTGTTTGAATTTGGTTTTGAGACATGTTTACTATGCCAGGAGAGTCCCTTTCAGGGATGTGGGGGAGAGAGATGTTTGGGCTGCTGTCTTATTGAAAATCCTCCAAACTGGAACTGAGTGGGCATCGTACTTTCTACATGCGACTTTCCACATGGAGAGACCTCCACACAGTTTGTGTCACCTGAGTAGTAATTATCCCACCCGTGGAACATCTGATTTGGGCCTTGGTGTGCCAGCCAATGAGAGTTTAGCATCAGATGTGCACCTCCTGCGCCAACACATCGTATTATGAAGCTGTCACAAACAGATGTGCTAATTCAAAGGATGAAGTGTAAGGCAGTTTGGGGTCAAGGATTTGGTGTCCCAATTAGGGAATAAGGAGAAAAGGGCCACTGATTTCCTAATTATGGACACAAGGATTTGTAGTGGGCTGGATCTCCTTGGGCACATGGAAGCTAATCTGACCTTGGGAGCAAGTGTCGTCACTACATTCAGATTCTCACTGCCCCACATCCACGGACACGTGGTAGGAATCTCCCCAATCACCATGTGTCATTCAGTGTCTAATTTCAGAGGGTTTCCAACCCCATTGTGAGCCCAATTGCCCTGAAAAACTAACTTCTCTTCCCCTTAAACAATGCCATACTAAATTCATACATGGCTTTTGCACCCTATTCCAGTGTTTCCCAAATGATGGTTCCCACAATGATGTCTGTGACACACTCACATGAACACCATGGGATGTCTCGTCACCCATCCTACTGGCTTTCACTTAAGCCTCCATCTTGAGATTTGGGCACCACCATCTTGCATCTCACAAGATTTCATGAGAACCAAGATGGTGACAACCATCTGAACCAGTAAGAGGTTTCAGGGCACCACAACTGTGTGAAGTTTGGGAACAACTACCCTTTCTCACCTATTTAGGGTTGCCATTCTTCCTTCTTCCATTCCCAGTATTGTATAGGACACATAAGCAATGCCTAAAATGCACCCAATGTATCCAATACAATCCCATTGGATTTTTCATGGTGGATTCTTTTTGGATGCAAAACAATAGACATATCATCACCCATCCACAGTTTTAATGCAGGTTATTAGCCATCTCATATTTTTTTCCCCCAAGAAAATGTTCCAGCAGGTTTACAATGGCTATAAATTGAAGTTGATATAAAGAATTTCAAGATCAACCATGGAGCTCTATTTTAAAGGTGGAAAAACATGCTGCTTTAATCTCCTGAGTGTAAAGGTCACCTTGGTAGGCTAATGCAGATCACATCTCTGAATAATGAGAGAACGAGTGTTTGCAGCTCCTCCGAGGAACACGGCAAGTTACAGATGTTGTAATCATTATTTTCTGCTCTACCTCTCTTTATGGCAGAGGAAATGTAATTTACTTGTCAGATTGAAATGTTTGATATAAATCTTTATCCTTCCTTTCAAACAAGTTTTTCTGAAACATTATATTATAAACAACTGGCATGTTTAATTAAACAACTATTTTATTCCCGGCAGAACAAAAGGGTATGATTATATTAATTTAGTACCAGGACCTGTGACCAAATCGGAAAGAAAACATGTTCCGTTCCACATGATTAGCTTAATTTTGAAACAAGACGTGTGATCAGAATGTAGACGGAATACGGCAAATCTTGATGATGATGAAGATGATTTTTGGATGAGTCAAGGCATGGGGCAGTATTTAAAATTATGAAGTATCTCTCTTTTCATTAGCATTTCCAATGTTTAATTGACCATTACTGGTAATTAATAAAAGTGAACACTGATGCAGAGTTTTATTTGAAAATTATTCTATTAATTGGCACGATCCAGTCTTTTTGTTTTCTAAAATAAATGTATGAATGTTCTTATTTATTATTCAAAATATTTGTCTTTCTGCGTGGGTGGGCAGCTCGAGGCCTTCTTGGACTTGGTGATGTGGATTCTCAGTTCCCCCACACCTTTCATGTGCTGGTGCATCACTCCCGTCTTTACAGTTCCTCTGATGTTCCATCTTCAGCCTCCAGAAGTCCCCTAAGAACCTCCGACTCAGTTAACCGAACAGCTGGAGTTATGATGGTGGAGCTATGATTTTTAAAAGTGTGGGTTTTATTTCTGTGCCAACTATGTGTTGGCACTTGCAGAAGCCCTGGAAAATTGAACCCATTTATTCATTAAACCAGAGATGTCCAAACTTTTTGGCAAGAGGGCCACGTCATCTCTCTCACTCTGTGTCAGGGGCTGGAAAAATGGTTTGTATTTCAAATTTGAATAAATTTACATAAATTTGCATATAAGAGTGCAATAGAGTTAGATCCTAAAGATTACAGGGCTTGCCTGCGAATCGGATGGAGGCGTACTGCCTGGTCACATATAGGCTAATCATGGGGCACATCTGCCCCCCGGACTGGGGTTTAGACATTAATCTCAGTTCCATCTCGAATGTATTTATAGAAATTTTATATTTAACTTTTTTTCTGGCCCTCAATACTGTGCCTGGTATTTAATGCTATATACTAAAATACTAAAAAAATACTAATTACTAAAAAATTGAAAAACTTAAATTACAAATATTGAAGTGTTTGTGTCCCTATTCAGTATGTAAAGAGAACCAGGAAATGCACTGAATTTTGATTGCAATTATCTTTGTTTTCTCTTGTTTATTAGGGTAAGGAGATGAAAAAGCTTTTCTTAAAAACCAGATGTGAGAATTGTAAAACTGTCACTTTCTTTGCAGAGATCATGGGATTTTGTTCTTGTTGTTGCTTTTAACCATGTTCCCCTGAGTGCCTTCATGTTTTCGTTATAAACCAGTAGTTGAGAAAACATGTCAGATGTTAAGCACTAAATCCACCCGGCAGCAACATGGGGGAACATCAGAACAAGGATTTGAGATGGGAAAGGTCTTGAACTCGACTTTTCTGGTAATCTAAAATGATTTGCTAGTGAAAGATAGTTAATGTTGAATTGGCGTTGTGACAAATTCCGCTGGAAAAGAACCACCATGATTTAGCGATAGAATGAATTACAGGAACATCACAATTGCTGCACAACAAAACAAGGGAAACATGTCATCCACAGTGTACCCACTCAGTCAACTTAGAAATCAGATCCACCAGATATGGCATAGTGGCAGAACAAAGCAGATAGAGCCTCTCCCAGCCCTATACACATCTACACAGAAGGAAATCCATTATAATCAACAGAGCTTACTTCCAGGTAAGTGTGGATAGGACCCAATGTGTGGATAGGCTATGAATGCCACCTTGGGCATTTGCCTTGGCACGAGAAAGATGGGGTATGAATCCCATAAGAAAGTAAATAAAAAAGTGAGTGAGTGAGTGAGTGAGTGAGAGTGAGTGAGTGAGTGAGTGAGTGAGTGAGTGAATGAATGAATGAATGAATGAATGAATAAATAAATAAATAAATAAATAAATAAATATTTTTCAGGGGATTCATCATAGCATTAAAGAGGTCCCTTTGAACCATAAGTCTATATGTCTCTGCAGTGACATAGAATTGCCTTCTGCAACACTTTGGGGCCGATGCTAATGACCTGGATTCAGGATTATACACACATATGGAGTCAAGATGATTTATAGAAGTTGTGTACAGAGAAATTCAGAGAAGGGCAAAGAGGTGCTCTGGTGGAAGTGCTCAAGCACATCCTGGTAATGTTGATGTACCCCTAAAAGCCTACTGAGCCACCAGCACTGAAAGTGACCACAATTAGCTGTTATAATGAAACTGCAACTGGAAAACTTGGCAGAGCGAAATATAAGTGTGGAACAAGTTTAAATTTCCAGGCAGTGTGGAATTAGCTTCATTTTCATCATGTGCTAAGTACATGAAAAGAAACTGATCTCTGGGACCCACCTGAGATGGCTGGGGTGTCATAACCATGTACAAGGAACACCTAAGACGATTCCATTCAATTAAGAGGACTTATGGCCCAATCCTAATCAGTGTTGCTACTGCCAAGACTAGTTTTCTAGTGGCCAAACACGCTTTATACAAATGCTGGAAGGAAGGACCACTCTTGCACATGCCATGGAGGACTCCACACATGTGATCAGGAGAAGGCACATTCAGGAGAAGTTGGCAGAGTGAGAGTAATGGGATGGAGAGGTGGGAAGCCTGGTACAGGTCAGAAGGTCCAGAAATGTGTTGGAGATTTAAGAGGATGCACCCATGGGTGACTTGTGTCAGACACTAGAAGGTCATCGACTTCATAGGAGGCCTATCAAGGGCTTAATGGGCACCATGCACCAGGTGACGCAAACCCCAAGGATGCCATTGGCCTGGCTGCCATGTTACAGAGGGGAAAATCCGAACTGGCCTGTTATTTGCCTTGTGAATGTGTTTGCATAGGAACTCTGTGGGGTTTCTTTCCCATGGATATGGCAATGCCAAACACCTTCAGGAGCCCTGGGCTGTAGTTAAATGGTATACTGAGCAGTCACAAACCCTGTCTGTGTGAGATAATTGTGCAAGAAGTGAACAGAAACATAACTTTGTGATGTATGTAATTAGCCAGCATGGTGTATATCAGCAAGCCTTGCCAACAAAGTTTGTATGAATAATCTGTGATTTATAGATAGCTCTTTCTGCGGAACCAAGTAAGACTATTTTTTAAATCAAGGAGGAAATACTGCATTCTGATCTCATCGTCTCGAGAAAGAAGAATATCTTTAAATCCATTATTATTTGGGAATTATTCTGTTTGGCTTCAGTTAATTCTATATATTTTCTGTGAGCTTCTTGTAATGCAAAGGAATGAAAGTGGGCCATTTGCTAGCCAATTCTCTGATATTTTCCTCCCTCATCTGCACACATGCGGAGAGCCATTCTGTTTACTAGATGTCACATGTATTGGCAATCAAACATCTGCAAAGCACAATATCTACTAAATGTTAGTCAAGGATCATTTACCTTCAAAGGGATTGTTGATCAATCAGAGAAGCAGCTTATGAAATTAACTTCTTCTTAGGGGAAAAGAATGCCACCGACTTTTCCCATCTTACTGCTCACGGCCTCCTGTTTAATAAGTCCAAAAAATGGGATTTCCAAATGGAATTGTCTCCAGTTTCCTTTATAGGTGCAAAATTTTAGTGGGACTCTTTAAAATTCTGGAATCAACTACAATCAGGTCCGTGATTGGCTTTTAAAACTGTTAATGAGCGCTAGCAATGTGGAGGAAAAAAAAAGATGGATTAGGTAGATGTAATAAGATATGATTAAAGGGTGTAAGCACTGAAGGGTGTTGGAGAATTCTTTTCAGAAAGAATATAATTAGTGTCTTGCAAAAGTACTTAGTAGATAAGATTTTTTTTAAAAAAAGAAAGGTTAAAATAAACACATAGCATATGACAAACCTGCTTAATTATTTCTCCCCTCGGGTGCTTTTATATACTTAATAATCTGCAGAAAATTTCTTGATAAATAATGTTTGTTGAATATTTGTTGAAACTTCAACATACAATTCAAGTGATTTTAATTGCAAAACACAAAAAGGCCAAGTGCGGAGACGTCCTCTTCCATTGCCAATGGAGAGTTCTTTGTTGATTTATGTAATGCAGCTAATAATATGCAATGTATCTGGAATTTAAACAAACAAGCCATCTTCTCCAAAGCTAAGCTCCTTTAAGTTGCTTAGCAACTTTTAACACAATTCTGGGAAGCTTTGCTTGCTGGAGGGAATGATTTCGAAATACGCCGGAGCCAAACAACCCCTAACGAAGTAAAAAAAAGAAAAAGAAAGTCTTTGCTTTCAACGTCGCTCCGAAAAACCCACACGAGAGCCGAGGAAATTTCGAGTAGTCGTGAACGTTTCAAAATAAGACTGGAATTTCGGATTACTGTTGTGAACGACATTGCGTCGAACATCACACAAACCCTACAATCCGGAGTAACTACGGGAGACATTTACGTCCACGTAGCTACGCCACCGCATAGATAGATAGATAGATAGATAGATAGATAGATAGATAGATAGATAGATAGATAGATAGATAGATTGATTGATTGATTGATTGATTGATTGATTGATTTGTTTATTGGCCAAGTATGATCAGTTTATTGGCCAAGTATGATCTCCATACCCGGAATTTGGCTTCGGCAATGGCTGCATACATACAAACACCAACTCATAAATAACAAACAATACATACAAAACATACAATCAGATAAGAACACTACTTCAGTATTCTCCAATAATCCCTCAGCATAGTTGTTGGTTCAGCAATTTAATGGCACAAGAAAAAAAACTATCCTTGCTAGCGAAAACTATCCTTGATAGTGAAAACCTACGGGAAATTCATATTGCAATCCAGAATAAATTGTTCTTACATTGAAGCAAGGACTCGCCGTAGTTACTCTGGATTGCACCCATAATCTAAAAAAAACCATCATTGTGAAATTTCAGCTTTTCATGTTATAAGTTCTGGGCTACCGTGGTGGCATAGCAAGAGGGGGTACAAGCAGTGGTGGGCCTACTCTATTCGCACCTACTCTATAGAACCAGTTGTTAACAAGAGATAAGACATATAAAGTCTAAAAGTAGCCATTTAAAAGTGGCTGCCAGATGGTCATAGAACTGGTTGTTAATTTATTTGAATCCCATCACTGGGTACAAATTATTATGTTTTGCAGGGCATGATGTGCAGGACGTCCCCTCCACTCAGAGCCATTCCAAGTGAAGGGGAAAAAAGGAGGTTTTCATTCCTCCCACTCTGAATAGGTTGGAAAGAGAGGATAAGCGGCCGCTTGCATGCCATGTTGAGGTTCCCTGCAAAATTTAGTGCTTTGCAGCCCATATAACTAAACAACTGAGGTAGCATAAACTTCCAGATTTGGGGAGTCATATGGAACAGCGATGTTGCTGCAGGGGTCTGGGTGCCCTTGGTACCACCCACAGGAGGGTGACAGACTGAGGATGGTGAACAAAATCACTAAAATTATGATAATTTGGAACAATCCCATCAAGTCATATATTGTTCAATGTGTATTTTCCAGCAGAATCCAATAAAAATGGCTATCAAAAGTGAGATGAGGACAAAAATCTACAGATGCCTGGACCCCTATGGAAAGAGAAAATGAACCATATTGCTCCTTGACACATAAGTAGGCACATATACCATAGTCCAATGATCATATACCAGTTCTTTGACCATCGTCAAAAAAATCAACAACCGGTTCTCTGCCCGTCTGGCAGCCACTTTTAAATGGCTATATATGTCCTATCTCTCATTAACAACTGGTTCTATAGAGTAGGTGCGAACCCCCCTGCCTGCTGGAGCCCACCACTGCCATAGTCCATTTGAAAGGGCAGACAGAAGAATCCAACACCCTAGAATAGTCTGGATCCCATGAATTCAGCCCCTGGAACATGGAGATTATTCAGACTCAACTGCTTTTACTGGGAAGTAATGGTACAAATGGATAGCACATTTGTTAAAGCATTACACAGGATCTTGTATCTTCATCATCACCAGCACCTTCATCATAACTA
This sequence comes from Cryptoblepharus egeriae, assembly GCA_030015325.1. Taxonomy (NCBI): domain Eukaryota; kingdom Metazoa; phylum Chordata; class Lepidosauria; order Squamata; family Scincidae; genus Cryptoblepharus; species Cryptoblepharus egeriae. The sequence goes on from JAREYC010000001.1 coordinate 4,425,120, forward strand.
CCACCTTATTGTATGTCATTATTGATTTATGCCTTCTAAATCTTTTCACCTGTAACTGGAACTTCTTGATGAAATACCCAAAAGAGTACAGTCCCATCATTTCATGGTAAAACATTGGAGAGTTTTTCTCAGTAAAAGTTGCAGGGTGCAAGTTGTGGGGAATGAGAAATTAAAATATGGGGAGAAACAAAAATTAAAATATGGGGAGTAACAGGAATTCTACTTGTGTCCAGGTCATTTGTGTATAATGATGTACTTTCCATGGAGATACGTTATGAAGGAGGTAGAGCAAACTAGATATTTGAATGTTCTAACATGCCAAAGGTGCATTGCTGGTTTGTGTTCACAGCCAGGTGTAAACCCTTTTGCACAGTGAAGTGGGATGAAGGTGACGCTACCTGGAAAAGAAGCAGCCCCATCACAGCTATGCAACTGCAAGGACCCAAACAACATCCAAAGGTCAAAAAATAGGGGAAATCTGCTGTGGCATCTGGCACATGGGGCACACAAACTCTCCCACATCCATACCCCCATAGCATCACCTCCAAAATTATTATTATTATCCAAGTCATATCTAAAAGGAGGCTCCAGTTGTATTCAAAGCAAAAGCGAGTTCCAAAATCCATGGATTTTGTTATCTGTGGTTTTAGGTGTTCATGGAAGGTCCAGGAACAGAATCCCAAGGATAAAGAAGTTCCACCTATAGGTTGCCTGTATGGTAAAATAAATAGGGCAAACTCCAGAGTAACTAAGGGGAGTCCTTGCTCTGGTGTAAGAACAACTTACTCTGGATTCCAATATGAATTGGAATTCCAATCCCTGCTAACTGTGCAAGAGGCACTCTTCTAGTGGGTGCTCCTCTTTTATTTAGCAGGGGGAGAGTAAACTGGCCCTACACACCCTAGCAATGTCTGTTCTAGTGGCTTCTGCTGGTGTTCTTTTTGCACTTTAGATTGTGAGCCCTTTTGGGACAGGGACCCATTAGCTATTAATTAGCTATTATTATTTTTCCATTTTCTTTGTAAACCGCTTTGTGAACTTTTTAGTTGAAAAGCGGTATAGAAATACTGTAGATAGATAGATTTCCCTTAGGTTTTCACTAAGTGGTGCAATAACCACAGGTGCACGTAAAGTCTCTTATGTGCTCCCGTAGTTACTCTAGTTTTGGGGGTTAATCTATATGTTACTTACTGAGTGGCTGTTACCGGCCCGGTATGAACATGGTACTGAGATAGATCCTTCACAAACATAAAGTCACAACTCCAAGGAAGGTGTCATCCCCGAATCTTTTTTTTTTTTGCAAATCAAGGACTGGTGAGGAGCATGAGCGATGCGATAATTTGCTCACTCAGTAAATTAGTGGTGGGGCAGTCACTTAGGTTTGTTACATTCGTTAAATTTTTTCATTTATTTACTTTCTGCACTCATATACACTTCCTTTCTGCCACTGCAGTCAAACTGGTTCACAGTTTCAAATAATGACTTACAAATTAGATTCTACAAAAGAAGAAAGTTAGGGAAGGAGTAGGGAAATGGAAAATAAGCAAATGCCGCTCGCATGGTTACTCTGTGAGAAAATTCTAGAAGGGAGAGAGAAGCCAAAATGATGTTTGGTCCCAGATTAGTGGATGGAGAGTATATTGTCTCATCTCTCCCACTGAGAAACCCAGTTGTTGTTTTTTAAAGGAGGTTGTTTTTTAATGGTGAGGCGATATACTCATAGAATCATAGAGTTGGAAGGGACCTAGTAGGTCATCTAGTCCAACCCCCTGCCTGCAGCAGGAAATCCCCCTAGAGCATCCCTGACAGGTGCTCGTCGAGCCTCTGCTTGAAGATCCCCAGTGAGGGAGAGTCTGGAGTAGGTTCCAAGTCAACATGCAATGCGTTGCTTGCCTGTGTATTTGAAACTGGGTGCAAATCTACTCCCAGATCTGTGTGGGACATAGCCGAGCACATGCGGAGTCCAAAGAGGGGGCACCAATTCTGTCTAACACACTCTCAAGAAATATTAATGGGGTTTGAGGTTATTATGGGCGCATGCAAAGCACTAAGTTTCCCCCTATGGCTCCAAAGCAGAGAGGCTGCTTGCACGCCAAGAGAAAGCTCTTGCAGAACTTATAGCCCAGTCCTGTGCATGTTGGTCAATGGGTCTTACTCCCAGGAAAGGGTGGATAAGATTGGGCTCTTACAGTGCATTCCTAAGCATGTGTACTCAGAAGTAAGTCCCACTGTGCTCTTTACTCCCAGGAAAGAGTGGTTAGGATTGCAGCCTTAGTTCTTTGTCCGCCCCAGCTATGCTTTCCCAACACCCCCTGCCCACAATGTTGAAATAGCTTGTGAGTTTTTTTGCCTCTGAGTTCACTTTCTTTCTTTCTTTCTTTCTTTCTTTCTTTCTTTCTTTCTTTCTTTCTTTCTTTCTTTCTTTCTTTCTTTGGTGTACGGCACACAATACATGGACTTATGGTGAATCCGATGTTGGTGTCCAGTCCATCCAGCCATTCAAGGGCGGAGTGGCCTACGCTGAAAAAAGAGACACTGGGCTGATAAATACATGACAAGGGAAGCCAACTTATTGATGGCCAACAAGAAGTGTGCACCACATTGGTGGTGGCTTCATTTGCCTTCTATTTATACTGGCTTCCTCCACTCATTCCAGATTGTCAGGCCACGTTCCAGTTTCCTTCCTGTTAATAGATTGACTCTTCTTTGTGTGGACCTGATCCTGTGACTTGCAACGTCCTCGATGCCTTCTCTTTTCTCCCAGAAGGTTCACCCCTCAATTCCCACCAAAGGGTTTGGATTCTCTGTTTTCCAGGAACATAAATAAAAAGCTACTTACTGCCCAAACCTATGCATGCCTACAGAGAAGTAAGCCCTATTGTGTTCAGATGGCTTGAGTTCCCTTTGTGGGGGAAAGGCAGGATACAGATCAAATAAATAATAATAATAATAAGGCCGGAAAGCGGAGACAGCATTGAAGCCTAAGGTAATGCAATGGTTCATTAAAGGGGCTGCTGGGGAAAACTGGGAAAAATTTGGATAGGGTGACCAGACCTACTCTTTTTTAGCCTAGTGCCCTGGAAAAGTACTTACATGACTTCCTTTTCCCTGTAAGTAGAACCTGCAGAAAGTACATGGCCTTCTTTAATTAAAAAAGTAATAAATGATTTTTAATATATGGATTTAAATTTAATAAGTAATATAGTTGTTCAATTAACCACATGAAATCTATCTATCTATCTATCTATCTATCTATCTATCTATCTATCTATCTATCTATCTATCTATCTACAGTATTTATATACCGCTTTTCAACTAAAAAGTTCACCAAGAGGGCAAAATCCAGAGCTGTTACGGGTCCATGCAGTTACGTCACCCTCTAGTGTTATCTTATGGAGAGTCACCTTAACTGCTCCGGAGCAAAGGGCTTAATTTGAGTTTAGGATATGGTCCTATGTGGTTTACAAAAAAAATGATTAATGGCCATAAGAGTTTTTATTTTATATTTTGTTGTGTCCTATATTTTTCTTTCATGTCCTACATTTTGGGTTGCTTGGTAGTCTTTTAAAGTATTCAGCTAAGGGCAAAATTCCCCATGGAAAGTTTGGGTCAAAAAGGTGGCACAGGCTTCCCCCTCCCAATGTTTGGGGGTCTTCTATTCCTATGTTTGTGCAACAGGCTGTGATCCAAAGTCAGTGAATTTCAGGGTGACCATATGTCCTGTTTTTCCATGACATTTTACCATTTTTAGCCTTGTGTACTGGGAAAAAATACTCATTGTACTTCTTTTCCTTGTGAACCTCTAGAATTCTTGTAATTAATAAATTAGATGTTATAAATGATACGTAATTGTTAATAGTAAGCAAAATAGTGTTTACATTAACCACATGAAAGCAATATATATGAATGTCTTTCATTTTTATTTTGTCAGATTCTACACTTTTATTGGGTCTCCCACATTTAGGGGAGACCCTTTTTATGGTTATTATATATGATTGCCCTGGAGAGTTGGGAGAAAAGGGGGGCTTTATCCATGCAAATTGGTTCAGGATGAAGGTGCAGAGTTCATTTATTCAATATATTCAGCCTCACTGCACAATCCTAGAAATGTTTACTCAGAAGTAAGTTCCATTCTGTTCAGTGCAGCTTACTCCCTGATGAGTGTGCTTCGGATTGCAGCCTAGGCCTGGCAGTGGCATAGCTAGAAGAGGTGCAAAGCAGTAAGTCTTTCAGGGAGCCAAATCCCACTCCGCTTCCAGACCGACCCTCATCATGTGTTTTATTTTACATGTGTAGTTATTTTATACAGATATAATGTTGTCGTCCGAAATTCGCGTACTGAAGGATAAGTTCCATTAGAATTTTATAAAGATTCCTCAAATGTTGCAATCCTATATATACTTTCTTGGGAGTAACCCCCATTGTTTACTCTCTGGTCCCAACACTGACATATAAAAAGCCACCAGGTTCTCATAGCAGCCAGAAGTTCTCCAGGAGAGGTGTCATGGGGGATGGAGACAGTTCAGTGGAGGGCAGCAGAGTCTGAAAGATCCACAGTGAAGTTCCATGGTATAGTGGCAAGAGAGTAAGCACGTGCAGGTGTTTCGAGTCCTCATGGGGGAACAGACCTCCTCTTTTTCCTGGACATGTCCTCTTTTTTAGCGTTATGTCCTGGAAAACCCCATAAATGTCCTCTTTTTGCCTTTCATCAGGAGAACTTAGCCTTCTTCTAATTAATAAATTATAATAAATTCTGTCATTTAGTCATCAGTAATCGAGTCGCTAAATTAACCATATGAAATCAATATATAAGGTTTTTCTTTTTGAGGTTTTATTTTTGTTCTGCATTTGTCTTAGATGGCCTACATTTTGGAGAGCCCTGACCTCTTTTGTGACATTTGGTCATCCTAGACCCTCAAGATCCACATGACCTGAGTCCACCTTGTCAGGCGATTGTGCAGATAAATGAAATGTCAGGATTCACCTCCTACTCTGACCAACTGGGTGGAAGCCTGGGATATGGATATACTGAGTGGTTCTTTTGATTAATATGATCAACCATATACAGTGTGGTCCCAACACCTGGTCTGCGTTCATAGCCTTCATCTTTGTTGTTTTTTGTTTTGTTTTTCCCCTAATTGTATGATTGTAATTAATTGTGAACCGCCTTGAAGGGCCCAGGTTAGAACCAAAAGTGCACAGTGCACAAAGCACTACAAATTGCAGGGAGCCTCACCATGGCATGCAAGGGCAGCCTCCCTGCAGAACCACTGGAGGGGAGCAAACCAGAGGTGTATGTTCCAAGAGCCCAACCCAGAGCTCCTGGGGCCCGATTCTGAGCCTCTCATACACCTACATAGTCTCCTTGGGAATCAGACCCCTTTCTTGTTCTGTCTCCCTACAAGAGAGTAAATGGAAAATTTGGGGCTTCTATTTATCAGTCCTTCTGATGATGATATGAACTGAGACTGCGCAAGGGGAGGACTTGGCTAGTTGATGAGGTGGCAGGTGAACCATATGTCTTCTTAGAATACTTTAGAATAAAAAACTTTATTTGTATCCCACCTTATTCCTGGGATACTTATTCCCCCTTATGTCCTCTTTTTGCATTCTGAAAAAAATCTTCATCTTCCTTTTTAGTGGCCGTAGTGAGCCACCGGTGGAAAAAGCAAAAGGATGGATCCTATGACCCTGTTCCAAGTAATAAATGAAGTTGAGACTGGTGGGCCGGTCTGGATGATGATGATGATGATGGTCTGAATTGCCCAGAGAAGGCCATCATAGCCTGGCTTTCAGTCCCTCCCACTACCAAACCACCTCTTATGGCTCATTTTGGGAAATCCACCTGAACCTTCTTAGAACGCTGATCCTGAACTTCCCAATAGGCTTTCTTGCCTAAGGGGGGTCACTGAGGAGTTGTCTGTGATATGCCTGGCTCTGGATCCAACACAAAAATCTGGGCCACACATGCAGAAGAATGTGGTGGTGCAGTCTGGAGATAGTAGAATTGACTGTACCACTTGCAGTGAAGACTTTTTAAAACTCTCCCTAATAAACACATCTTCCTGCAGGTGACACAAGAGCAAACACAAGGGAGAAAGATGTCAGCCGCACACTGCTGTTTCACTAGATTTCTGACTGCAGGGAGTTCTTTAGGTGAAAGAATATTACAATCCCTTTTGTGCTGGTTTTCTACCTGCAGATGGGAGAATATTATTTTCCCCTTTTCTGCTAGTTGTCTACCTGCAGGGAATTCTTCAAGTGGGAGAGTATTACCACCTCTGGATTCCTTTAGATCCCGATCACCCTCCTTAGTGCAGGCACAACTCTGTTTCCATCAAGCCAACCTTCCCAAGTGGTCACCAAAAGTTTCTATGGATTTGATTTGAAGCAAGCGGTTGGGATATAGGCAGGAATATAAGGTTAGTGGTGTTTCTATGAATTATTTTGGGGAGGGAGGATAAAACCTTTGCCAGTGGTGTCAATTCAGATTTCAGAAAAGGTGTGCGACAGAAAATCTTGGCAGGTGCACAGGATCAATGAGAGAAATACTACTTCTGAAGACTGCTAATGTGGTCCCCATCACTGGTGGCATAGCTAGAGGGGGCAGAGCACACAGTCTTGGGGGGAGCTTCACCCCATCAGAGCCATTCCATGCGAAGGAAGCAAATTTTGCCAACCATGGAGAACTGAGTTGAGGTGGTTGGGTCTCCCAGCCTGGTTACTTACCATCTTAGCTCTAACCTACCTTGCAAGGCTGGACTGAGGATCAAAGGGAGCAATGTGGTGGTATAGCCAGAGGGGGTGCAAGGCATTAAGGTTTTTAGGGAGTAACACAACCCAGAATGGCTCACTTGGTAAGTGGTTGCTTGCATGCTGTGGTGATGCTCCCTGCAAAACTTAGTGCCTGCACCCTGCAGCTATGCCACTGGGGCAATATCACACAATTCCTGGGCATGTGTGTTTTTGATCATTTATCTCAGGTGGTTCCCTTGCTTGTAAAGCAGCATTGTAAGTCCATGGTGGGGGTTTATTGGTGCTGGTGTTCTCACCCCCACCACCACAACCCTTCACTTTCATCCATGATTTCATCATCCACTTTTCTCCCAGGGTCAGGTTGCCTTTCATTCAGATGCTTCCTTTGCCATCGATCAGCCTCTGCTCTTCCACCTCTGTGCTCCAGGTTACCTGCAAAAGGTACAAAGATCAGAACCCCAGTAAGAGGGTTATCCCTTCCTTAGTCAAAAAGACTAAGAGCACAATCCTAACAATGTCTACACATAGTGTTCAATAGAACTTACTCCCAGGAAAGTGTCTTTAGGATTGCAGCTTTAGAGTGCAGTCCTAACCAATTTAGGCCAGCATAACTCACCTAGTCTTCCCATGGTGGTGTTGGGAGGATGGCAGATGGTGTACTGGCCTAAACCCCCGAGTGTGGGGTAGAAGCAGTGGTGGGATTCAAATAAATTAACAACAGGTTCTATGTCTCATTAGTATCCAGTTCTCAGAAACAGGCGCTCATTAGCAAAGGGTTCTATACAACCTATGAGAACTCCCTGAAGCCCACCACTGGGTAGAAGTGTCTTTTAGAACATTATCTCACATCCACAGGTCAGCACAGGACTTATGCTGGGGCTTAGGCTGACCTAACTGGTTTAGGATTGCAGCCTTAAGTCATCAAAACGTGGGAGACCATATGTCTTGTTTTTCCAGGACATATAAATAGATATAACCTCTTTTTTAGCCTTGTGTCCTGGAAAAAAAATTTCATTCTCCCCCTTTTCCTTGTGAGCAGGTAGCGGGAAGCCGTCTTGTCATTCATAAATTAGATGTAGATGTATTAAATGTAATACTTTTAAAATTTAGTAATAACCAACGTGGTGTTTAAATTAACCCCGTGAAAGTAATATATATGAAAGGTTTTGTCATGTCCTACATTTTTTCTTGGGCATCCTACATGTTGGAAGGGTTTGGTTGTGACATATTGTTACCCTGATCAAGACTTTAAAATGATAGATTAGATTAGATAGAAGGATAGATGGATGTATGGATGACTTGGTTGGGCTGTCTCCAGTGGTATAGCTAGAGGGGGACTGAGCAGTCAGTGACTGCTAGCCCCCCACCAGCTACGCCACTGCTGCATTGCATACTGATTGGATGTCCTAGGAAATGTCCTGGCATCAGACATGAAAAGATCTCCTTACACAGTATGGTGCAAACCTTGGTGTATACAAGAAGTCAAGGTTCGATTCCCATATGTCCTCTTTTTCAGCCATGTGTCCTGCTCATTTCCTTGTGAGCAGGCCCCATCTACCTTCTTGTAATTCATAAACTATATGTAATACATTAAATGTTATATATTTATAAATAAGTAACATAGTGTTTAAATAAACCACACAAAAGCATTATATATGTGTGTTTTTAGCTTTTGTTTCATCACGTCCTACATTTTTCTTGAGTGTCCACATCAGTCAATCCTGGCTTCCTAATAACATCTTGACACTCTTGCCCAGATGTGTATTGCTATGCCTTCTTTTCCTTTCAAACACACCATATACTCTGTACTATGTCTTTACCTATTTCTCTGCCGATCAAATAGAATAAAATGAATGGAGTTCGTTGATACTAGTTCCACCTTAGCAAAACTATTATTTATTCTTTAAAATATTTAAAAATTTTGCACTTTTGCATTTGATGCAAAACAGTTTTTTTGCATTTGATAAGCTAGATTTTGCTTGTAGGTACATTTATTCACGTATTTATTTACACTGCAATCCTGAGCGCAAATGGTTAAGTCGCTGTGCCTGTTAACCAGCAGGCCAGGGTTCGAGACCCGGGTTCCCACAAGACAGGGTGAGCTCCTGTCCTTAGCCCAGCTCTGCGACACAGCTGGAAACAATCGAATTGGCTCTGCTGTTCCATTGGACTATATCAGCGGCGTGGAGAGGGGGATTTGCTGCTTGGGTAACAGCCTATCCTCCATATTAATCTACCCAGGCCTTCGTGCTTCGCATACAGCGTCGAGCACAACACCATAGTCTTTTGAGACTGATGGATGCCAATACTACACAGAGGTAAGTCCTATTGTATTCAATGAGCCCTTCTCCCAGGGAAATGAATTTAGGATTGCAGATTACCGCAACCCTAAACACACTTTCCTGGGAATAAGATGCATTGAACACAATGGGGCTTAATTCTGAGCAGACATGGTTAGGATTGTGCTCTATATTTCTCTCCCGCCATTCTCTTTAGAGACCCAAATCATCCACCAGTTAATCCTCATCAATCACTCCTTAAACCAACAAATTTGGCTAGTCCCCCACACTCATACACACACACAGTAGGGAATCCCATAATATAACTGTCTGAAAACAGCTGAAAGGGGTTGATGGATTTTTTTTGTTTCCATTTGGCTTTAATATGGGCTTTATTGTGTTTTCTTCTTCTTCCTGCACTGACAATATTTACTGTTCCCCGTGGAAGGCTCTGCTGGTAGCATCACATATGGAAGAACTCTGGAGCATTTCTTTATTAAAAAATAAATAAATAAATCCTGTAGATCCAAAATTCAAAAGCTGATGCTTTGTGAAAAACCTCATCCACTCCAGACAGAGAATACTGTTCCCATTAAGCCTGTCTGTGAAATCTCATCAGTTGCATATTATTATTTCCATGTTCTGGAGATTTTAAGGTACACACATCACACTCTCAAATTCACAGTCTCTCTCCACCCGCAAACGCGCATGTCACATTCATTCCTGCAAACGTACCCATAAGTAGAGTTCAACTGGATTTACTGCAAGCGCATGTGGATGGAATCGTACCACAATGGAATTGATGGAATCGTAGCTATATGTGCACGTCTACTCAAAAGAAAGTCCACTGTGCCCAGTAGGGCTTACGCCTAAGATGCCCAAAGCTCAGTGGCATAGCTAAGGGGGTGCAGATGCAATTGCACTGGGCCATAAGCTTTAAGGAGGCTACAAACTGAGCTTGATACTGGTGGCTAAAATTCTGAAAGCGGGGTATGGTATGAATGACAATACCATCATGTAACATATTGTTGGAAAGGTAATTTCATGTATAATGTAATGAAACAAACTGCACTGAAATATCTATATTCTATCAAATGTAATGGCCAATGAACCAAAAAATGAAAACACAATAGCCTATGGAACAAAAATGGATTTTTTTAAACTCAAAATGTTTCCATGATACTGATTGCTCTGAGAGCCAATAAGATGTAATTCTGATACTGTATGGAGCTAATAATGTGTTAATATGAATCAGCTCTGAGTACATATATCATATACAGGATATGATACATATATCGTATACAGGCACTTCTAAGTGATGCTCCTCTTATATTTAGCAGGGAATGAATGACCATTCCTCTTTGCCCCTTCACAGTTTCCCTATCAATAAGGGACACAATTTTCATTTTTAAAACTTAATTAGGGCTGCAATCCTAAAGACACTTTCCTGGGAGTGAGACCCACTTTCCTGGGAGTGAGACCCAATGGGGCTTACTTTTGAGTAGACATAGTTAAGATAGTGCTCTAAATTTGATTTTGTTGTTGCAGGGGGAAAATTTAAAAAAAATATCTATAATATATAAAATATTATAAACATACATGTGATTTAATAAATTATACACTGGTTGTGCACTGCCTGCTCACAGAAAAAGAGGACATGGAAGGTTTTTCCAGGAGCTCAATCCTTAACCATGTCCACTCAAAAGTAAGCCCCAGTTATAGGGCTCAATGGGTCTTATTCCCAGGAAAATGTCTTTAGGATTGCAAGCAACATGTCCTAGAAAAAAGTGAATTTTTGGTCTTGCCACTCCAGACCACATTCAGCAAGCAAGCACATCCGGTGGGATGTTGCCAATGAACAGGCTGGCTTGAAAAGTTTGCCACCTGTGGGGGCTTCTTTACCATGCTGGATTTCCCTGCAATGTGGAATCCTCATGAGTAAGTCCCACTGGAGAAGGAGAAGAAACTGATAAGGGGGCATCCAGACTGAATGCGGCCTGTTTACACACTCGGAAACATAAGAATAAATAAATCCCATAAATGATTATCAGGAGGTCAGGGCTCAGTCGGCATCCCTATTGGGGAATCCAGGGCAGCCTCATTGAAAAACCCAACAGTGCTGGGAGGAAGAGGAAGCCAAACAAAAACTTGTGTGGGGGGGAAGAGTTTGGGATCTGGATTGTTTGGCCTTCTGCCAGGGTCTGGATGCCAGCTTTGTTTTAAGAAACTCCAAATGCCAACATTTGCTCCACTTAAATTAAGGGCCAAGTGGCATAGCTAGAGGGGGGCAAAGCACTAAATCTTGCAGGGAGTGTGCAATTCTTCCCCCTTCCCGCTCTCCTTCACTTCCATTCCAGGGGGGAATAGAAACTGAGGCGACTGCTGCAGTGAGGTTCCCAGCAAGACTTAGGGTGCAATCCTTAAAAATTTAGGCTGGCCTAAGTCACCTGGCCTATCTGTCCATGTAGTGTGGTGAGGTGGCATATGCCTGTGCATTGGAGTGGTGCAGAAATATCTTTCTGCACCTTTGTGATACCCCCAGGTCAGCATAGAACTTATGGGGGGTGGGTTAGGCCAGTCTAAGTGGAGGTTAGGATTGCAGCCTTGGTGATTTCACCACCCCCTACACCACACTAGAACTGGGAAACCTCTATTGAAACTTCTATTGAAATTTTTAGCAGTCAGCATTCATGATATTATTTTTGTTTTGTTTAGATGCTGTATACCAGTGCACCATCTTGATCATCATCAACATCATTATCATCAAAGACAACAACAATGAAGATGATGATGATGATGATCAGCAAAATAGGATTAAAATCAGGCGTCCCAGGACTTTGGGAAAGACTCAGTATATAACAGACCAGTCAATAGCATCTATCTGACTGTGCAAAAATGATAATAACATTAATAATAATAACAATAATAATTAATGTCTGACTTGTGATGATATTATGAAAACGAGGGTAGTGAAATAATTTTTCCTGTGTATTACTGTTCTTGCACAACAGTAACAACAAAATAGCACTCTTGAAAACTCCTGGGAATCTTTGTGATTCTTAGTTCCTTGCATAGGAACTGAATTACAATACAGTCAGTTCCAGTCAAACACTAATAATGGCCATAAATCTGCACCAGGAAATTGTATAGCACTATGACTGCTATTATTTAGAATCAAAGAATCATAGAATCATAGAATTATAGAGTTGGAAGGGACCTAGTAGGTCATCTAGTCCAACCCCCTGCCTGCAGCAGGAAATCCTCCTAGAGCATCCCCAAAAGTAGCTAAATTTAATTTAATTTAATTTAATTTAATTTAATTTAATTTATTTATTTATTTATTTATTTATTTATTTATTTATTTATTTATTTATTTCCACACTGTCTTATGTCATTAACTGGTTTGTTTTATCCAGACATTGAGTCTTTCCCAAGGACCTGATATGCCTGGTTTTGATATAAATAACACTGTGAGATATAAGCTGTCCCCAGTTGTTGTTGCTGTTGTTATTATTATTATTCCTTCCTTCCAAGAGATTCACACTTTTTGAACTATGCGTTTGCTTGGTGGCATAGCTAGATGAGGGCTCAGCATCCAGTCTTGGAAGGAGCATGAAAGGCAGTGATTTTCAACCAGTGTGCTGTGACACACTGGTGTGCCGCAGACAGTCTTCAGGTGTGCCACAGGAATTTGGGGAGGGACGTTTGTTAACAGGAAAACATGGGGATTTGAACAGCATGGTGTGCCTTGTCATCGGTCAAAACAACTGATGGTGTGCCATGAGATAAAAAAGTTTGAAATCACTATGTAAGGGGTTCCTCCCCTTTGGAACCATTCCAGGAGCCTCCCCTTCAGTGGGGAGTGCTGCACCCCCTCTAGCTATGCCACTGCATGTGTTTGCAGGTTATTAAGCAGGAGGCCTGCCTTTCCTGCAGGGAAGGAGATCCTGGTTTCTTCTGCTTAATTTGGTTTTAGGCTGTTAGGTGGTGCCTGACCCCAGCCAGAAATTGCAGTGGTTTCCAGCTGATTAGGGATCTCCTTCCTGGGTGATCCACCACATTGCTGTTCATTGCTTTGCTGACAGCCATTAGGGTCAGTCATGCTCATTTCTGCACATAAATTGGACATAAACCCAATGCTCTTCAACAAGGTTCACTCCCAGATACTTGTGTCTAAGTTGGCAGCCTCAGAGCCCAATCCTACCCACCCTTTCCTGGGATTAACCCCCCCCCCATTGACTATCATGGGACTTACTTCTGAGTAGCCAGCCACAGGATTGTTCTCTCAGTGTGCAGTGGTCGGCCATGACTTGGAAGTATGTTAGCACATCCTTAACTATTTATTTATTTGATTTTGAGCATAAGCTAAAGCATGTCTACCCAGAACTAACGTGTTCAATGGGGCTTACTCTCAGGAAAGTGTGGATAGGATTTGCAGCCTTATTCAGTCAAGAGCACAATTTTAACATGTCAAATCATAAGTACACCCTATTGTGTTCAATGGGTCTTACTCTCAGGAAAGTCTCTTCATTTGTTCTCATGGAGGTTTAATAATAATAATAATAATAATAATAATAATAATAATAATAATAATAATGGAGTAATTCCAATAAACATGTTTCCCCCTTCACATTCCAGAATCTAAACCTTGAGTAAATCAGCCTTTGGGGAACAGTAGATGTTGGTGGCATAGCTAGATGGGGGTGCAGGAGTCACAATCTCATCTATTTCTTTTCTCCAGTAAAGCCAGTAAAAAAATTATATATTGGGGAGGGGGCTTAACATATTCCAAAGTAACTTCCAGCACTTTTCTTCAGTGGCATAGCTAGTGGGGAAGCACTAAGCCTTGAATCCTACCTAACCACACTTTCCTGGGAGTGACTGCCATTGGGTATAATAGGATTTACTTCTGAGTAGACATGCTTAGGATTGGGCTCCAAGTTTTACAGAGAGTTTTGCATATTTAATTTTTTGCTCCCTCCCCCCATTTTACCATGCTCTGGTGAGACTCCCTGCAAAACTTAGTGCTTTTCACCCCCTTCTACCTACACCACTGCTTTTCTTAACATCAGAAGCGCTTATAATTCAACAGGATTTATTGACAATAAAATTAATATTATCTCCTATTTTTATTAGATGGAAAAAAACTACATAAGTAATTGAAACCAGTACATTTCCCAAATTTTGCATGAGCAGTTTATTGGTGTGTTTTTGTTTTTTTTAAACCCAATAAACAACTGAACAACATTTAAAACTACTATAAAACCAAAAATATAAAACTAATATAAAGCCAAAAAACCAACTGGTTAAAATCAAATAATAAAATATAAAATCAAAGAATTAAAATTGCCTCTAGCTTTCACCAAACCACCAAAGTTCCTTGACTTAAGACAGCTTAAGACTTCCTTACTTAAAACACTGAATGCAATCCTAAACCTGTCTACTCAGGTGTAGGTCCTACTGTATTCAATGGGGCCCACTCCCAGGAAAGGCAAAGACTGCAATCCTAACTTCAATTACTTGGGAGTAAGCCCCATTGACTATAATGGAGCTTATATCTGAGTAGACTGGGATAGGATTGCACTTTAAGTACTCTAACTCAACAACGTGTTCGCTTCCTCGTGAGCAAGTAAAAAATGGCATCTCATGTGCACCTAAAACCCAGGGTGATAAATGAAAAAGAGGACACCCAAGAAAAATGTAGGACAAGACAAAATTAAGGCTGAAAAACTGATATATATTGCTTTCAATTTTTAGTCTATATTCTAAAACTAGTTTTAGTTCTAGACTATATTCTAAAACTCATGTATATTGCTTTCAATTTAAAAACTATATTATTATTAAATTTAAAACGATTAAATATAATTTATTACATGAAATTTATTAATTACAAGAATGCTATATATATTTTATGAGTATAATCCTAACCATGCCTAACCTCAGAAGTAAGCCCCATTGTATTCAATGGGTTTTACCCCCAGGAAAGTGTCTTTAGGATTGCAGCCAGATGACATTTTCTGCAGAATAATTTGTGCTGCGTTTTCAACAGCATGTTTTGTGATTCCTCAAGAGTAAATTATGTTACTCAGAAGTAAGTGCGCTGAGGATTTGAATTTTCCTTTGAACTATGCTAAAATTAAAATTTTACCATTTTTTAAAATGATTTTACAATGTTTCTTCCTGGTTGTGGAATAGCCAGGGGGGTGTAGGGGGGTGGAAACAAAGAAGGCTTGGGGATGCTTGCACACCGCAGTGAGACTCCCTTCAAAACCCAGTGCTTTGCCCCCCTCTAGCTACGCCACTGCTTTCAAATGAAGAAGTTTGAATTTGCAAAGTTGATCATATGTTATAACCACAAAGGACACCCAAAATATAGGACACCCAAAAAAACATAGGACTATGAAAAAATAATATAGGACTATGACAAAAATGGTAAAGCTTAAAACACTCATATATATTGGTATATAAGTGTTTATATTATGGTATATATGGAATGGTAAAGCTTAAAACACCCATATATATTGTTCTCATGTTTAATTTAAACACTATGGTTGCAATCCTAACTATACTTTCCCAAGAGTAAGATCCGTTGAATATAATAAGACTTTCTTCTGAGTAGACAGGCATAGGATTGGGCTCTATGGCTGCAATCCTAAATACACTTTCCTGGGAGTAAGTACTATTGAACACAATTGGACATACTTTTGAGTAGACATTCTTAGGCTTCCCCTGTATATCTTAGGCTTGTTAAATTTAAAACCATAACGTAATTTATTGCATAAGGCTGCAATCCTAAAGACACTTTCCTGGGAGTAGGCCCCATTGAATACAATAGGACTTACTTCTGAGTAGTAACTAAGTACTTCTGACAGGCATAGTATTGGGCTCTAATGCAATAAATTATGGCTGCAATCCTAATGACACTTTCCTGGGAGTAAGACCCATTGAGCTTACTTTGGGGTAGACATGGTAAGGATTGTGCTCTGTCACTTATGCAATAAATTATACATAATAGTTTTAGAGTGCAGTCCTAAGCATGTTTACTCAGAAGTAAGTCCCATTGTGCTCAATAGTACTTACTCCCAGGAAAGTGTGGTTAGCCTTAAACTTAATAAGTGATTAAAATGTGTTCAAAGGGTCTTAAGCTTATCATTTTTTGCCATAATCCTGCATTATTTTGTCATCGGCTGCAACTCTAACCACACTTTCCTAGGAGTAAGTACTATTAAACACAATGGGATTTACTTCTGAGTAGACGTGCTTAGGCTTGCACTGATAGTCCTATATTATATTTTCACCGGAAAGTCCACAGGAAAGTGTCTTTATGGCTGCAATCCTAAACATTTATGAATTTATGAATGACAAGATTTATGAATTTATGAATTCATTATTTATGAATAACAAAAAGGCTGAATGCTGCCTTCTCACAAGAAAATATAGGAAGTTTTTTTGTCCAGGACTAGTTTTTTTAAAAAAGAGGACTTGTCCTGGGTGGGGGGGAGGATATATATGGTCACTCTGGAATTTACCCTCCCCAAAGATGAGCAGAAATGACACTTAAGATACCTTGCAAATGACTTTTTTCCCTCCCCCCTCCTTTTAACATTCAAGAAGATCACACTTACGCTTGGAAAATATTGTTATTTTTCTCTAATGGGGAAAATTGGACTCCTGCGAGTTAGATCTGTGGTTTTTGGGGCCAGGATGGAAATTGGACTGACACCACTTTGCACTCTGACAATTGGATTTCATCAGGGTACAAGTTGTTTGTTTAACCCGACAGCTCCGTGCACCCCGTCGAAGCTTTACACACTCATTAAAACGATTATTCACGACCTGTCGAGTGTTTAAGTTGGATTTATTCACAGGCGGTGGAGTAACTAGAGGGGAGCGCAGCTGTTAGTTTTTTGGGGGAGTCTCACCCCTTTTGGAGCCATTCCAAGCAGGAATGGCAGCAATGACTCCAAAAGGGGTGAAACCCCCCCAAAAAACTAACTATCCAAACTAACAAAAAAATAACCAAAAAAACTAACTATCCCAAAAAAACTAACCAAAAAACTAACTATCCGAAACTAACCCGCCCCCCCCCAAAAAAACTAACCAAAAAAACTATCACTGCTCAGACCCCCCCTCTAGCTACGCCACTGCTCACACATCCAAACTCTTCTAAACCCCATGCCTGATGCGCAATTACGCATTTATTTCTCTTGGAGAGGTTGGAGGAGAACTGAGATCCCAAATGATGATGATGATGATGGCACATGGCACAATTATTTAATACCAATATTAATCACACCTCCATCCATCACCACTGCAATTACACAAGACAATTGTGGATTGCAGACCACAAGACTATATGTGGATTCCAGGTGGAATTTCTCCTTCCAAGAAAGTGTGTAAAGGTCACAATTTTTTATGGCTGAACCACATAATTAAATGAATGAATGAATGAATGAATGAATGAATGAATGAATGAATGAATGAATGACACCGGGCCTACAGCTATAAAAAATAAAATAAAATAATTTTTAAAAGCACAGAAATATCTAAAGTTATACTAAAACGAACGAGAAACTTAAATGGGAAACTCAAAAGTAAACCCCATTGTGTGCAATGGGTCTTACTCCAAGGAAAGCGTCTTTAGGATGGCTGCCTAAGTTCTAATGGAAACTTTGAGCACAATCCTAACTATGTCTACTCAAAAGCAAGCCCCACTGTGTTCAATGGGTCTTACTTACAGGAAAGTGTCTTTAGGACTGAAGAGAGGAGCATTTTTCCTGGTCTAAAATAGGTTCATAGCTCAAGCCTGTACTTTATATACAGTACTTTCTATATGTTAATTGTATGTTTATAATATATATTTATGTTTATTTAAACATATTTTATATACGGTAATTTATATGAATTTCATATAAACCTCGAGCCTACCCAGCTTTAGAGCCCAATCCTATGCATGTCTACTCAGAAGTATATCTCATTATAGTCAATGGGGTTTGCTCCCAAGAAAGTGTACTGTAGCCTTACACAAGGTAAATGTGAAAGAAATTACTAAGAAATTCCAGTGCATAAATTTAGGATATTTTTGGGGAGGGGATCTCCAAAAACTACCCTAGGATTGGACCACCATTAGAGGAAAAAATTCAACTATTAGGAATTAAACTATTAACCATCCCCTGAATTTCCCAGGTTTCCTCCACCACCACCGAAACAAAACAACAACAACAACAACAAAATTAAAAAACAAAATACTAAGGATGTAAGAAATCTTCTGTCTTCTGCTGAACAGAGAAAATATCTAAGAATGGTAAAGGAGGAACCTGAATGGCAGGGGAGGGAATAAATAAATAAATAAATAAATAAATAAATAAATAAATAAATAAATAAATAAATAAATAAATAAATTTCAGCCACCTGCCAAAACTATTGTGATTACACAGCAAAAATGCTAGGAAAATCTCTTCTGTCTCCACTCTACACACCCCCTAGGAAAAAAATCTCCCACCCATAATGGAGATTGATCATTAATGAATGAAGCCACAAAACCTTAGAACTATTAGAATTATTAGATTGTTAGTGGAATCTCAGTATTGTTCTGCTTCCCACTTGCTGTCAATGGAGAGCAAGTGTATCCCTGGATGGAGATTTGAATGCATGAGAAGGAGCCTCCTTGAAATCAGGGGAATGTATTTTTGAGTCAGCCTGCATGGGACTGGCCTGCACAGATTGGGGTTCCATGTTCATGAAAATATAATTTTATTAGGGAAATTTTAAAAGTACACCGTGAATACTGAAAAAGAGAACGCAATAAAAAAGAACATCCTACAATTTATTTTCACTTTCGTTTGGAAATAAATACATTAAAAAAATAAAAATAAAAATTTGTGGATTCCCAAAAAACACCATGGGTTAAGGAAAATTTTTAAAATAAATAAGGACTTGGAGGTTCCTCGGAAGGAAAATCAGATTCCGAATCCTGTCCAAATGTGAATATTTTTCCATTCTTTGATTCCACCGGTTTTAAAGCGATTGGTTTCAGCATTGAACTGAAATTTAAGAAAACTCTTAGAGCAGAATCCTAACCATGTTTACTCAGAAGAAATCCCCATTGTATCCAGTGGGACTTACTCCCAGGAAAGTGTGTTTAGGATTGCAGCCTTAGAAACATTTTGATTCTCCTGTGCCATATTTCTGAATCTTTTTAGGCATTTGGGAGAATTTGAGGCCTTTGGCCTCAGACCCTATATAAAAAAGGGAAGACACACAAACACACACACTCCTCATGTGTAAGTCCATTGTTTGTTGCACAAGCCACAGTCAGGTGTGTTCCTAAGAAGGGCTCTGCTCTTTCATTCACCCACCAGGATAATCTCAAGACAAAAGACATCTGAAATCTGGACATAAATACTTAAAACTGGGCACAATAAACACACCAATCGATAGGAAGGCAGCCAGCGCTGGTGCTATTCAGGGAGACACCATCGATTTTACCCTTCCAACCTACACTCCCAATTATCTATAGGTAATGATCAGGATTGGAAAGTCACGCATTGTAACCAGGAAAAAAAGAAAAGAAAAAGAGAGGTTTGAGATGCTATCTTTTTCACCTGGATGCAAAAAATAAGAAAGAAAGAAAGAAAGAAAGAAAGAAAGAAAGAAAGAAAGAAAGAAAGAAAGAAAGAAAGAAAGAAAATGGAAATTGCACACATTTTCTTTCACATACCCACAAACACTACAAAATAAACAAAATTAAAAGGCCTTTTAGTTTTCTTTATTTTGCAAAGTGTTTGTAGATATTCCCAATATACTTTATTTATATTATATAAATATATCTATATATCTATATTTATATCAACCATATAAAATAATATATTACTTTACTGACATATATATGTTAACCATATATATGGTTAGTACCATATGGTTAGTACCATAATAACCATATATATGGTTAGTAAATATATATATGGTTATTACTTAGTATATATTAATTATAATAAAGTAATATATATTAATATAATATAATAATATACATTACTTTACCATAAATATACCATATTGGGATGAATAGATCCGGGCAGTAGAAATTAGTGGAAACTCAAACAATACTCTCTCTCTCTCTCTCTCTCTCTCTCTCTCTCTCTCTCTCTCCTATGCAACTAAAAGTATGGTAGAACATTGAGGTGGATATTCAAATTTACTTTCTTGTTTAGTTTAAATTAAAAAAAAAACTCCAAACCAGACACAATCCTGAAAATTTCTATTTCAACAAAAAAGAGATGGTGATCCTAAGAGAGCTGTGATTTTTAAAATAAAATATATCCATTTATAGAATCTATTCCATTTATAGAATTTATTCTGATTTTTAAAGACCGTTCCACCATACACGCACTGTCAGGTAAGGATACTCACAGAAACATGCACACAAGCTACAAAGAATTGCAATCGCTTAAGAAATGCAAGGTTTGGTATTTTTTTTCATATTTTACAAACAACTGTAATTTAAAAAAATATATGACAAGCAGAGAAAAATAAAAAAATACTCATCAGTTTTAAAATTGCTGCTCATTTGTGATTGCCTACCTGTATAATTTGATATAGATATATACCTCTAGTAGATTTAATATCAAATAAAGAATTTACTCTGATTTTATTTTTTCCTTCAAAACCATCTTTTGAAAAGAAAGCATACCTACAACCTGACTTTCCTGATGGGCAGGAAATTGAAGAGATGGGCAGGAAATGGGCTTCCAGGAATGTCCCAAAAGGTACTTGGAGAGGGAAGGACTGGATAAGGCCCAGATCCCCAATACCAAGAACTGCAAAATTAAAATTGCTCCCCTGCAATCCTGGAAAGGCAATTTCACTTTGCTGAAAAATGTTTGTTGTATGAAGATTTTTTTAGGAGACAGTATGATATGGCCATATAATGTAATATAGGGTAACCATAAGATTTAATAGTTTGGTTTGAAAATAGAAATGAAAACTGTTTATTCTTGCACAAACCACTCTGAACACATCACTTGGAAATAAAAGAGTGAGTTAATTTAGCCAGTTCATTCTTGCGTTAGTTTAGTTAATTAGTTAGTTAGGGGTTAGTCTGCTTCTCTTATAGCTAAATATATTGAAAATGAAAGGCTGCCACTGAAATCTATAGGACCAACCGAAAGAAAGGCGTTTTGTTAAAAAGTCATTCAAGATTGAGACAATAAAAGTGCATTATTTTATGGCATCCAAGCATTTTCAATAAGATGGATGGATGTATACATGTATGTATGGATAGAATAAATAAATATATAAACAAAGTTGGCTATAACTTTAGAAAAGATATGTCTTCTCAGCTTGGCATTGAAAATAACCTAAACCCAAAAAATGAGAATAAATTTATTCCTATTTTGGAGGGGATCCCATTTACTACAGTGTATGCTAAAGAGGGGCTCAGAGAGTGGTGGGGTGGTTGAGGTTGTGTGTAACCTGTTCTCACCTGGTTGCTATAGGAAAACAACACAAACCTTCCTCCAGGTTTAGATCTGAGCTGTGGGAGGGCACCATAGCCCAAATGATGATCCACATTGCAATATAAAGCAGGAGTGGCAATAATAATAATAATAATAATAATAATAATAATAATAATAATAATAATTGTGTGTGTGTATATATAGATACACACTATTATTATTACATATATTTTATTATATATATATAATAAAATATATGTAATAATAATAGTGTGTATCTATATATATATACATATATATATGTATATATATAGTGTGTATAATAGTGTGTATCTATAATAATAGTGTGTATCTATATATACATTATTATAATAGTGTGTATAATATAGTGTGTATCTATATTATAATATAGATAATATATATCTATATTATAATATAGATATATAATATAATAATAGTGTATATCTATATATATACATTATTATATAATATACTTTTACATATATAAAACATATGAGTGTGTGTGTGCCTATATACCGGTAGGTAGACAATACCTTAACACCTCAAAAATCCTTGTTTAGGATTTGAACCAATAAATAAACAAACAAATAAATATGTAGATGATATATATGTATATGTAGATTATACCCTATATTTGTAGATCATTTGTAGATCATATTTGTAGATCATGTATAGAGAATAACTCAACATATCTTAGGTTCTCGATTAGAATTTGAACTTTTGAGTTTTTACCAGTCATTGGCAGTGAGTAAAATTAACGATTAACCAATGAATAATTAATAAATAATATCTTCGTCCAGATCCGAAAGGGATTCACCTAAACCTGCTCCCTCCCAAGTACAACTGCAGCTTCAGTATTTAACTTGATCTTGGGCAAAAGAGTTTAAACCCACACAGCCCCCCAGTATCCTGCAGTTCCCCACTCTTAACCTGTAGCACATGCTGATGTGGAAAACAATTCCATTGGTTAACATGCAGTTGGCATAATGAGTAGGGTGCAAGTGCTTGATTTAGGTTTTCCATGCTGGAAAGTCTTGAAATATGTGCTGTTCCAAAGTATATACTGTATAAGGGGAGGAAAGTCTTGAAATATGTGCTGTGGTATTGCTTTTTTGCAGAAAAGCAAAAGAATCACTGAGATATTTGAAAACACACACATGGACATACAGACTCACACACATATTATATACACAAACCAGTCTATGTGTGCTACAGGCATACAAAGTCCTGGCACCTGTAAATGGGTTTCTTGCGCTTGACAACAGCGCCCTCGCCTTGCAGTTCCAAGAACTGCAGCCCTGAATACTCTGCCCATCAATACCCCAAACCTGGTGGCGTAGCTAGAGGGGGGCAGAGCAATCAGTCTTGGAGGGACTCTCACCCTTTAGGAGCCATTCTAGGTGTAGGGATCAAAACTGAACCGTATGGGTCCCCACTTCTAGCTATGATACTGCCCAAAACTACAAACAATCTGTGCCAGCAAAGAGAAGTGGAGATTATATCCATAAAGATATAATCCATAATCAAAAATCCATAACCATAAAGATATATCCATAACCAAAAAAGAAGGCAAAGTTCCCCCAAAATGTAGGACACATAAGAAAAAATGTAGGACATAAAAATAAAAGCTAAACACTCATATGTATTGCGTTTATGTGGTTAATTTAGCACTGTACTGCTTATTAGTGAATTTAAAACTATTACATATAATTTATTATTAATTTCAAGATGGCTATATTCTGCCTGCTCATAAGAAAAAGGAGGACAATATAAATTTTTTCCCCCAGGACACGAGGCTAAAAAAAAGTGGACATGTCCTGCAAAAAGAAAATATATCGTCATCCAGATAAAGAATCTGAATCCAAACTAGAATTCACATCTGTGTTCTGCAAAGCTTGCCGTTTTCCAAGATTCTCCAAAATTGTTCCAAAATTTCAAAAAATAAAAATAAATAAATCCAAAATTTAATTTAAGAGGAATCCATCTCTCCAAAGGGCAGATTCCCCCCAACAAAAATGTCAACAACCATTCCATTATCTCTCTGCTATTAATTTCAGAGTACATAAATTATTTAGAAAATGAATAATACAAAAATTATATATATATATATATATATATATATATATATATATATATATATATATATATATATATATATATATATATATATATATATATATATATATATATATATATAAAAATGTATTATATTATATATAAATATATTTATATTTATGTAAAAATTAAATCTAACAACAACTTCACAGCAGCTACAGTCAGTGCTGTGGGTGGGAGGCAGGGGAGGCTCTGCCTCCCCCATCAGAAGCATGCCTTCCAGAGGCCCCGATCCATCCCAATCCAACACAATGCCTAGTATGGGCCATGAGTGGGTTGTAAGTGCTGGTGGTCCTCTGGCCCAGTTCCAGTAGGGAGGCTCTGCCTCACCTGCCTCCCCTTCCCCCTCCCTGCTTCAGCCTCTTTCCATTTCCTGCAAGGGGAGATCAGCCTCTCAGTACTTCATTACCTGCGCCCTGATTGGATTCAGCAGGTGTTTTCCCTTCCCCGCGTTGGGGTAACTTAAATTGGTGTATTAACAATTAATTATTTTCTTGAGATTTCAAATTACAGGAACAGGGGAATTTAAAAAGAATCATTTGCAGAGAGGAGCCAGCGATGCGTTGTTCTTCCCTTCCCCCTAACTCTATCTATCTATCTATCTATCTATCTATCTATCTATCTATCTATCTATCTATCTATCTATCTATCTATCTATCACGATTCACAACACCATTAAACATCACTTTACTGATCTCAATTCCTACTGCAAAACCCTGTGCACATTTACTCTGAATTTACCCTCAGTATGTTCAGTAAGTACTAACTCCCAAGCAGAACCTACCTTACGATCTATCTATCTATCTATCTATCTATCTATCTATCTATCTATCTATCTATCTATCTATCTATCAAAGAGACTGACTCTTGAGTAGACATGCAAAGGATTGGACTCTTGCCTTGCGTCCTGTAGCATCTCTACTCAGGAGAAAGTCTAACCCTGGCTGGGACTTGCTTGTAAATAATGCGCATCCACCGCACTCATTGGTTCTCCTCCAAGATAAATCAGGGCCACGATCCGAGCAAAGAATTCACGTCTTGCCAGGAAATCCAGGTGAGGTTGTAGCTGGAGGTGTGGAGGAAACCAGAAACCTGCCCCTTCTCCTCCTTCAGGATCTTTTTGGAAACAAGATGATCCAGGTTTTTATTGGGAGAAACCCAGTGGCGTAGCTAGAAGGGGGCAAAGCAGTAAGTTTTGCAGGGAGCAAGGAATACGCTTCCCTTTTCCTCCCTCGGCCTGGAATGGCTCAATGGTGAGACTCCCTGCAAAACGGATTGCTTTGCCCCCCTCCAGCTACGCCACTGGGGAGACCTTGGAAGGCGCTTTCCCTTTGCGCTCCACTCTCTGGGCAGAAAAGTCTCCTTCCAGCCTCAAGAAAAATAACAATAATGTATTGTTATTTCATAGTGGAATAATATATTTCGCAAATAAAAATATGTTAAAGTACATGAAATAACTCATCTGCCGAGTACGTACAGAATTCACATCGATTTGCACTTACAGAATACAGTATATGGATATAAGTATATTTGCAGAATATAATATATATTTACAGATTATAATATAGAAGGTGTCCCAGAATATAATAATATATTTGCAAATTTATTTATTTATAAAATGCAAATCGATATCCACACTGTGTATAAAATACACATATCGGTTGTGTTATTTCACTTATTTTACATATTTCAAATCTATTGAGAAATACTGAAATATATATATTTCACACACACACACACACACACACACACACACACACACACACACACATATATATATATATATATATATATATATATATAATAACATATTACGCTTTACGCATAATTCATTATTTTATTATACAAACGGAAATTTGCTTCATCTATCTATCTATCTATCTATCTATCTATCATCATCATCATCATCACTACCCACCACCACCTTTACCATCATCATCATTTGCTTTCATGGTAGAATACAATCGGTATCACACATCGCAATTTGCTCATTAGATAAATATAGAACTATATAGATATAGATTATGTGTTTAAAATGTATTCATCCGTTGTGTTATTTCACAATAATAATAATAATAATAATAATAATAATAATAATAATAATAATAATAATAATAATAATAATAATAGAAAATGAAAAATAGTTGAAGATAGAAGACCAAAGAAGCCCACTCT
The DNA here is from genome assembly GCA_030015325.1 of Cryptoblepharus egeriae. NCBI lineage: Eukaryota > Metazoa > Chordata > Lepidosauria > Squamata > Scincidae > Cryptoblepharus > Cryptoblepharus egeriae. Next base: position 4,450,921 of record JAREYC010000001.1, read on the forward strand.
TTCTACAGGAAGGAGGATGCTGGAATGAGTTGGCCTTAACAAGGGGGGATTTGGAGAAGGACCTGGGATGACCCATCAGGTAGGAGGTGAGAAGTCAAAGGGGGGCTGAAAACCCCAACTCTGAATTTAGTTCCTGCAACCCCGGAAGGGTCCTGAGCAGTCAGATCCTCCTCAGAGAAGATGGGAAAGTGCACCGCCCACTCACCAGTCTGGAGGGTCTGGGTTGGCTGGGATGGAAATCCTGGGGTCTCTGCAGGTCTTCCTGAGAGGAGGTCCTCGGTGGTGGTGGCTGGCTGGCTTCTGGGGTCTCCCTCCTCCTGCAGTCACCCCAGGACTGGACACCTCTGGAGGGTGGCTCCCCTTGGAGGGAAGAGAAATAGGGTGAAGGGAGATAAAAGCAGCAGGAGAATTACTGGGGGTTCAAACCCCCTCCCCCCAGTTGAAGGTGACGGAAAAGGTGTCCCAGCCTTGAAATGGTAAGGATTCTGGAGGGGAGAGTAGTCAGCGGTGGAGTAGCTAGAGGGGGGTCTGAGCAGTGCGGCTCCTTTTTTTCACCCCAGCCTGGAATGGCTCTTAAGGGGTGAGAAGCCCTCCAAGACTGACTGCTCAGACCCCCTCTAGCTACGCCACTGGAAGGCACATCTAGATGGGGTCCCCCCAATCTGGGAAGAAGTGAGGGTTGACTTGAAGTTCACCTACCTGGTGCCAGGACAGCCAGCTGAGATCTTCTTCCAGGGGGTCTCCATCCTGCAGGGTCCTGTCTGTCTGCCTGCCGTGCAGTCGAGGGCAGGGTCTCCTCGAAGGTAGGGAAAGGCAGCAACTCCTCCCTCTGGGCAGCTCAGCCAGATCCAGCCCAAACTCGCTCCGTCGCAGATCCTGGCAGGGCAGGAAGGCCCTGTCCAGCCTTCCAAGAAATACCCTTCCAGTCCCCGTCGAAGGGAAGGGAAAGGATGGACTTCAGCAGGAGCACTCCCCGCTGGATCAGGCCCACAGCCCCCACCCCAGGTCCCCCTTCGCAGCATCCAGACCAGACCCTAGAAGGGGACCCTCGACGGTCAGAAAGAGACTCTTGACATCCAGACCCCAGAAGGGGACCCTCCACAGTCAAGACCTGCCTTGCAGGCTCTGCAGAAAAGGCACCAGCAAGCTGGGGGGCAAACAGATCCAGGAAGGGGGGAGAGAGGCATATACTGGGGGTGGGGTGGGGAGAATCCTGGATATTCTTGTCCTCCTAAAAATGATAGGATCTATCTATCTATCTATCTATCTGTCTGTCTGTCTGTCTGTCTGGACTTTTCAAAAAAATGTCAACTTTAATTTCATAGTTTTGGAAACCGCAATTTTAGAAAATTTTGGAAATCACAATTCATGATAACTTAAGAAACCACAATTGAGGAAAATATAGGAAATCACAATTGGTGATTATAGGAAATCATAATATAGGAATATAGAAAATCATAGGAAATCATAGGAAATATAGGAAATCATGAATACAGGAAATCATAATTTCGGAAACCATAATTCGTGATAACTTAGGAAACCACCATTTAGGAAAATTTAGGAAATCACAACTCGTGATAATTTAGGAAATCACAATTTGTGAAGATGAACTGATTCCACCACGTGCTGTAACACAATCACACACAGACAGACACACGCACAGGTTCGTTCCCCCTAAAGGTCACTCTGCATGCTAAGGCTGCAATCCTATCCACAAATTCTTGGGAGTAAATCCCATTAGCTATCACAGTACTTAATTCTAAGTAGACACGCACAGAAGTGGGCTTTAAACCTGGCATCTCACTTACAGGCCTGGTGTAACCTCGGTATTAAGGGGGAAATAAATCAGTGGGCAGTGGGAAGTTGCTACTACTTGCGGGTTTTCAAAGAATATTGCTGCACTTTCCTGGGAGTAAGACCCACTGAACACAATTGGCCTTACTTTTGAAGAGACATGGTTCGGATTGTGCTCTATGTCGGTGAAATTCCTTGGATTATTACTGAGTTTATATATATTATTGCTTAACTTACAAAAATTATAATTAAATGTTGTCTTTACAGTTTAGGGTGTGTTTGTGTAACTATGTGTAAATATTTGCGTGTCTCTGATTGTGCATGTGTGTTTAAATCGGCTTTCCAGGCTCAAAGTGAACCAAACAAATACAATTTTGTAAAGTACAAATCACACCTCCTGGGGTGGGGGGGGGGGGGTTGTTGTAGGTATGCATCCCACACACCTAAACCTTCATCAAATCACAATCAATGAGTTAACTATTGTGACTCTCGTGGATTGAGGGTGGTGTCACCTTTATTTAAAATCTGCAGAACTTTACACGTGAGAAGTTCCTGAGAACCAAGATTGCACGTGTGCATTCAAAATATCAAGTCCCTACCAAGTTGTGTGTGTGTGTGTGTGTGTGTGTGTGTGTGGAGAGAGAGAGCTAGAGGGAACAACAAAGGGTTTAGCCTGTCTGATGGGGGGTAAAGGAGGAAGGGGGGGCAGAATTGGGACAATAAGATGGGGTATTGGTACATAAACGAAATGGCATGGGGGGGGGGCAGTCGGAGAGAGGCGTGGAAAGGGTCCCTCACCTTCTGAGAAGTACCAAGAAGTATGTTTTGGTCTCCCCTCCTGGAACAGCACCCTTGCACACCATCCTCCAAAATCTACTCCGCCCCACCCAGCTACGCCACCGTTATGAAATATATTTGCACATAGGATTGGTACCTAAGAGATGTATTCACATATAAACACACACACACAGACATACACACACACACACACACACACAAATAAAGTCACACTTCCAGGTAAAATACGGATTTTGGATGGTACTTTGATCACCTCTATTTGCTGAGCTATTTCTAGGGAGCGGTTTCTGACCTTTATAGGGCTCCCCAAACGACAACCCCAAATCGAAGCCACAAAAGCAATCTCAGCAACCTGCCGATTAATTAACGATTATCGGTCAAATTATTAATTATTCGAAGAAAAACCCGCAGGCCTTTTAGGATCTTCCCAATAACTGAGCCAAGCCTGCAAGTTTTAGTTTACCTGCAAGGTTTAGTGCTTTGCACCCCCACCTCGCGACGCCACTGGCATTAATCCTGCACACACACTTTTAATGTAGGACCAGATGAGAGGGGCTTATTTCTATTTGCCCCCCAGCACTAATAGCCCTTCGATCCCAGGATTCAGGATTCCCTCCACTAGCTAACCCCTGGCAAGAACTGCCCCACCAGCCTGGAGCCTCTCCTTGCTGGCTCTGCTGGGACTCTCTGTTGGAAGTGGGCACAGGTTTCCAACCCCCACCCTTTTGGGTTTGCTGGAAGCCTTCAGGCTAACTTGACTGCAACATCCTTTTTCTCCAAGTCATCCTTTTTTAAAAAAAGAATTAAAGGCCAAACCCCTAACCCTGGAGGAAAGATGCTCCACAACTTCTTGGCCAGTCTAGTCTGCTCCTTATATTAAAGCCAGTCAAGGGAAGGCCTGTGGGGAACCCCCTTCCAGCCAGTTTCTCTGAAGGGTTGGAAGGAGCCCAGAAGTCCTCCCAAGGCTGCCCCCACCTCTGAAGCTTTTTTACAATCAGAATATCTGCCCCTCTTCCCCTCCCAGAGGGGAACAAAATAAAATCAAATAATCAATCAGTAAAATAAATAAAATAAAAACAAGGCCCCTTAATAAAATCAAAGAGATTTTAATCATGGCACTATCAACTTTGTCACACTGGCTTCTGTTAACCCCTTAACGTCTCTCTCTATTTTAACCCCTATTCATAAATTCATAATTTTTTTCTTTCTCATATATATATATATACACATTTATATTTATTTGTATATACATGTATATACATGAACATGTATTTATATTTATCTACATGTATATATATATATATATATATGTGTGTGTGTGTGTGTGTGTAGACATTTATATTATACATTTAATATACAGGTATGTATATTTATATGTATGTATATGTATGTACAGGTATGTATATTTATATGTATGTATATGTATGTATAATATACAGGTATGTATATTTATATACAGTTGTATACATAGATGCATATTTATACATATAAATATAATCAAAGAGATTCTAATAAAGGACTATCAGCTTTGTCACACTGGCTCTGTTAACCTTGTAACATCTCTCTCTCTTCTATCCCCCTATTCATTCATTCATTCTTTCTTTCTTTCTTTCTTTCTTTCTTTCTTTCTTTCTTTCTTTCTTTCTTTCTTTCTCACATAAATATAAAATCAAAGAGATTTAAAGGACTATCACCTCTGTCACACTGTGTTCTGTTAACCCCTTAAGGTCTCTCTCTGTGTTCTAACCCCCAATCCTTCCTTCCTTCCTTCCTTCCTTCCTTCCAGCAGCCTGCTCCTTGCACTGCTCTGGCCAGGAGAGGAGGCTAATGGTGGCAAATGAACAACTTGTCCCGGCCTGAGTCTCTCTCTGCGGGATCCAATTAGCTAAGCAACCCTCTGCCCAGCGCTTCCCAACGGCCTGCAGGAAGAAAGGCTCCCTCCACAAATGCTGCCCCACCGGATGCCTTCTTTGTCTCTTTGGGGTTTATTTATGGGCCTCCTTCTCTTCCAAAAACTCTCTCCTCCGCGGAGAAGATCCAACAGCAAGAGAAGGAAAGATAGAACCCAAGCCTAGGCAGGTCTACTCGGAAGTAGGTCCCCTTACAATGGGCTTTCTACCAGGAAAGTATGGATGGGGTGGCAGCCAAAGTTTCCTGGGAGTAAACTCCGTTTTTATCATGCGATTTACTTCTGAGTAGACCCTTAGGTCAACGGCACAGAGGTTCTTGGACTTAAAGATTTCTTCCTTCCTTCCTTCCTTTCTAAACTAATTCTCTCTCTCTCTCTCTCTCCCTCTGGGAGAGAGAGAGAGCGACAGAGGAAGAAAGAGAGAGCGTGTATATATATGTGTATGTACACACACACACATACCTATATATCCTAATAAATCAGAGATATATAAAATCAGAGATAGATAGATAGATATATCTTAATAAAATCAGAGATTTTAGTCAAGATTAAATCGTTCCCAGTGTCCACGAAATAAATGCACAACCTCCTCCTTTCTCCAGCAATTCCAGCTACCATACAGCGCACATTAAAATAACACATTATTATTATTATTATTATTATTATTATTATTATTATTATTATTTTAAAATGGTAGAAGACATTCAAGACATTGGATATAAATCACAAAACACTTATATAAGGACTTCAAATACAGCACTCGGTCTTTTGAAAACACGCACAGAAAGAAAATAGCACAAACTGTATTTGAGGATACGCAACATCCATCCCTCTAGTGACACATTCACACGTACAAAAAATAAAAATAAAATAATTTTTTTCCCAGAAGGGTTGGGGAAGAGGATGAAACCCAGTCCGCCTCTATCGCTCCCTGCATGCGGCTGATCCTAAACAAGTTTGCTCAGAAGCAAACAGAGGATTGACTTCAGGGCAAAGGGGTTTAGGATTGCAACAGCCCTTGAAGTCAATGGGGTTTGCTTTCACGTAAAGAGGGCTTGAAAGAGAGCAGAGGGGATTGGAATGCAAATGACCAGGAAAAAAAAATACTCCAGGAAAGTCAACTTGCAGAAATAACCCTTTGCTCTGTACAGCAATCCTTGCTGGTGGGGAGGCAGAGAGGCTGCTTGCAACTCAACCATTTAATTTTGCCTTTAATCAAATATCTTAATTTGCTGAGATTATTTATTAACAACAAATAAATAAAGCAATTCTTTTAAAAAAGATCCAAATCTCAAGAATCAGCAGTTGAGGACACATTAGGCCTAACCTCCCTTTCCTAGCATTTTAAAGTCCTTTGGCTATTACTACTTCTTGATAAAAAGAGACAAAAGAACTATGGAATATATATGAATTTAGCCTATTTTTTTATTTCTGTGTGTTCATAGTAAACATTTTTTTTGTAAGTGACAAACACGGGCATATGACCACAGTATCACAATCAAGATTTTTTTTTTTAAAGACGACATTAACAATCACTCAAATTTCTGCGGCAATTTTGCGCAACACAGGTTACATATTTGCAAGGTTTTTTTTACCTATAAGTACAATAGGTAGTAACATTTCTTTTTCACTACATTTAAAAAATAAAAAAGAAAGGTGACCTGTTAGTGACCACATACATCAAAATATACACAACACAAACTGAAGGCAAGTCATGAATTTTTGTCCCCTCGGATTCATTTGAATGGGCAGTGCTTAAAAAAAATTGAAAAAATAATGATATTATTCTGATTTTATTTTTATTTTTTTAAAAAACGGAGTGCATTTTCCAAAACCCAATCTTTGGTCTAAAAGTAAACAAAAGAAGAACCCAAAAAATGAATAATAATAATAATAAATTGAAATAATTTTTTATTATTAAAAAATAAGTGGAGGACAAAAGAATCCGTGACCAAAATGTGTTTCTTGGGCTTTAATGGTTCAGTACAAATGACAGTTTGCATCATGGTGTTGATCAATTTAGTATTTTTATTTTTAATTCATTTTTTTAATGGTCTGCATCCACCAACATATCCATGATAACTTATAATACTGCAAACATGGAAACTCTGGAGGAAGGAAAGAAGGAAGAAAGGAAAGAAGGGTGGCCAAGGAGGGCCCCAGAGCAGTAACTAGTAGCAATCCTAAAGACACTTTCCTGGGAGTAAGACTCATTGTACACAATGGGGCTTACTTTTGAGTAGACATCGTTAGAATTGTGCTCTAAGGCTTCAATCCTAAAGACACTTTCCTGGGAGTAAGACCCATTGAGTATACTTTTGAGGATTGTGGTTAGGATTGTGCTCTAATGGTGCAATCCTAAACACACTTTTTAAGGAGTAAGACCCATTGTACACTATGGGGCTTACTTTTGAGTATACATGGTTAAGATGGTGCTCTAAGGCTGCAATTTAAAGACACTTTCCTGGGAGTAAGACCCATTGAGCATACTTTTGAGTACACATGGATGGTGCTCTAACGTTGCAATCCTAAACACACTTTCTTGGGAGTAAGACCCATAGTATACAATGGGGCTTACTTTTGAGTAGACACGGTTAGTACTGTGCTGACTGAACCCCCTTCCCCAACTCCAGAGGGATCTCTTTCCTCCTCTAACCGTAAAAAAGACCCTTAAATCCCCTTCCTCAACTCCAGAGGGGTCTCCTTCCTCCTCTAACCCTAAAAAGACCCGAACAAACGTACAGAAAAATGGGGAGGGAAATGAAAAATACCTGGATTTTTTTTGTTTCCTGGGTGGTTTTTATTTCTTGTCTTTTTTAAATGTGTCCTGTTTTGTTCTTTTTTCATTCTTTCTTTCTCTCTCTCTCTCTCTCTCACTCGCTCTCCACTCAGCATCCTACAAGGGGTAAGAGGGGGGTAAACGGTTCACTTACACAATCCGGACTGCTTCCTTTCTTTCTTTTTGTGTGTGTTTGTGTGTTTAATGTATTAACGGGTTGGAGGAAGAGCCCTGATTCTGGTGCGTAAAGTAGTCGGAAAGTCCTGCGGAGAGGCCGGTGGTGAAGCTGGGCAGGGAGGGTCTTAGGGAGTCGCAGGGCAGGGTGGAGGGCGCCTGGGGGGAGGTGGAGGAGGAGGCTGCCCTGGCGGTCATGGAGGTGCTGCTCTGCGATGCCATGGACGGGTGGGGCACATGGGGGAAAAAGTAGCTGGTCTGCCCGGCGGCCAGCAGGTTCACCGAGCAGGGGTTGAGCGAGTAGGTGCCCGAACAGGGCACGGAGAGCCCGCAGGGCACGGAGGCTGCCAGGGCTGCTGCGGTGAGGTGGTGGGTGGCGTAGGGCAGCTCCCCGTTGACCAGCCTGTCCACGCTCAGCCCGTTGGAGGCGGAGAAGGAGTGGTTGTTGCCCAGGGAGTTCTGTGCCAGGTAGGGCACCGGGTGGCTGGGGTAGGCGGAGGCGCTGCTGTTGTACCCCAGGGTGCCCCCTGCCCGGGGGTGGTGCAGGGAGAGGAAGGGGCTCATGGGCCAGTACAGGGAGCCCGCCCTGTCCATGAAGGTCAGCCCGGTGGAGGTCAGCCTGGCGCCCCTCTTGAAGGCCAGCTTGGCCCGGGAGGTGGTGGACCTTCTGCGGAGCTTGCCGGTGGTGCCCCCGATGAAGACGTCGTCGCTGGAGGGGTCCAGCATCCAGTAGTTGCCCTTGCCGGGGTCGTCGTAGTGCCTGGGCACCTTCACGAAGCACTTGTTGAGCGACAGGTTGTGGCGGATGGAGTTCTGCCAGCCCTGCTTGTTCTCCCGGTAGTAGGGAAAGTTCTTCATGATGAACTCGTAGATGCCGTTCAGGGTCAGCCTCTTCTCGGGGCTCTGCCGGATGGCCATCATGATCAGGGCGTTGTAGCTGAAGGGGGGCTTCTCGTACTTGCCGTTCTTCTTCTCGCCCTCCTTCTCCCCCTCCTTGCCCCCCTCCGCCACCCCCTTCTCCTTCTCCTTCTCCTTCTCCTTCTCCTCCTCGCCCGACGGCTCGGACCCTTTCCCGGCCAACACGTCCCCCTTGCTCACCTCCAGGGGTCCGGACGTCGAGGCGGAGGAGACCCCCAACCCAACCCCGGGGGGCTGCAGCAAGAGTTGGCTCTTCTCCTCTTCCTCCTCCTCCTCGGCCGGGGTCCCCCTCTGGGGTTGGGGCTGCTGTTGCTGCTGCTGCTGGGCTGGGTGATGGTGGTGGTGGTGGTGGTGGTGATGGTGGTGGTGCGGGTGGTGGTTGTTGTGGTGGTGGTGCTGCTGCTGCTGCTGGGGGTGGTGGTTGTCGCTTTGGACGGCTTCGGGGACCAGGCTGTTGATGCTGAAGGAGGACTTGGGCAGCATCTTCACCTCCTTCCGATCGCCCATGTCCAACATCCCACTCTAGGCGGGGGGAAAAGTTGGTGGTGGTCCTGGGGGTGCTGCTGGAGGTCCTGGGGTGCAGCTGGAGGATCTGGGGGTGCTGCTGATGGTGATCCTGGAGGTGCTGCTGGAGGTCCTGGTGGTGATGCTCGATCCCTCCTGGAGAAAAAGCCGCACACGTCCAACACCAGCTCCGCAGCTTGGCAAGGCATGTAGCAAGGACAGGAAAAAGGGGAAGGAAGGTTGGGGGGAAAAGGGGGATCCCCCCTATAGGGGTGCCAAGGGGGGAAAAGGGAGTGGGGGAGGAAAAAAGGTTTCCAAAGGGGAGGTCGAGGCAGTGCCCCCTTTGGCCAAAAAGGAGCCCCGATGCAGTCCAGGCTACTTCATGGTGCTGGAAGGAAGCCCCCTAGTCCACCCAGCAAGGGAGGGGGTAGATCAGCAGCAGCAGCAGCAGCCGGGCTGGGGATGGTTGCAGCGCAGAAGGCTCAAGCCACGATTAATTTCCGAGCTGGAGACACAAACTAGGGTTGGGCAAAAAAAAAAATAAAAAAATAAAATAATAATAAATTTTTGGTTTAACCTTTTCCCACCAGCCGTCCAATGGGAGATGGCAGCGTCTACTCACGAGTTGTCCAATCAGGAAGGAGCTCCTTCCTCTCACCCTTTGCATCCCTGGCTGGCTGGCTGGGGAGGGCGCAGGGATACCTCCTGGCAAGGCAGGCAAGGCAAGGAGACCCATCTCTGCGGAAGGACACCCTCCCCCCAGGATGCCACCCCTCCCCCACCCACTTTCCAACCTGGGCAGGCTCCTCCAGGGTGTCCCAGCCCAGCTCTCCAGGTAGGGGGTCTGATCCGAGCTGAGCATCCCTGATCTGCTGCCTCCTTCCAGAGATGCTTCAACTTGTCCAGCAGGGAAGGGAGGGGTGGGAAGGAAGACCTAAAGGGACTACTTTGGCGGAGGAGGACTCAAAGGCACTACTTTGCAGCCCCCTCCTAGGCATGTCTACTCTGATGTAAGACCCATGATACCCAATGGGGCTTACTCCCAGGTAAGTGTGGGTAGGCTGCCTCCCTCCCACCGCATGTCCCAGGCCTCAATAGTGTGGTGGTGTAGCTAGAGGGGGGCGCAGCAGTAAGACTTGGAGGAACCCATTGTAGGCCATATGAGTCCTAAGCCTGCTGCACCTTGCCTGGAATGGCTGGGGAGGGACCCCTTGGATTGCCTCTGCTGCGCCCCCTCTAGCTACGCCACCGGGTGTTCCCATGGTTGTGGGGAGAGGGAAAGATGGGCTTTCCCTGAGCCAGGCCTTTTGTGTGGGGTGGGAGAGGAGATCAACCCTGGACGGGGCACAGTCCACTTGGGGGTCTCCCCATCTTGGAAGAGACCTCCAGAGAGCACTATGCGGTCCCGATCCAGCACACATGGAGGGCTCACAATTGGGGTGCTGATCTGTACAATGGGGAAGCAAGAGAGGATGTACTAAAATAGGAATGGTAATAATAAACTGCATGTAATCGATCTCCATTCACTTCCTTCCTTCCTCCAGTCTGGGATTTCTCTCCCTCTTCTAGGGTGTCTTCTTCCCCATTGTGCTCCTCTTCTTTCTTCTGCCTGCCAGCAGGTCTCCTCAGAAGTAAGTAGCAGAGCTTTCCCTGGAACCCTCTTTTCAGGGAACTGGTTTTACACTTCTTAGGCTGCAATCCGAAGAGCACTTTCCTGGGAGTAAGCCCCAATGGACTCAATGGAACCTACTTCTGAGTTGACACGATTAGGATTGCACTGCTAGGCGGTCTGCTTCTGGCCACTTCTTAGTGGGCTATTTGAGAAAGGCAGCTCTAGGGTGTATTTTACTTGCAAGTAGACCCACTTGGGACCATGAAGCTGACTTCAGAGTAAGTGGGTTGCCTTCGAATCCTGATTTTTAAATATGGGAATATGAATGAGTCTCCTCTACTGCATCTCTTTCCTTGAACAGGAGATACACCTCTTTCACTATCTATCTATCTATCTATCTATCTATCTATCTATCTATCTATCTATCTATCTATCTATCTATCTATCGTCGTCATCATCATCATCATCATCATCTGCTTTCTTGGTAGAATACAATCGATGTCACACATAGTGATTCGTTCAGATAGATAGATAGATAGATAGATAGATAGATAGATAGATAGATAGATAGATAGATAGATAGATAGATAGATAGATAGATAGTCCCCCTAAATTATATATTCTTGGAGGTTGGTTGTGATTCTTAGGGGAGGGGGATTTGGTGGGGGCGGGGGAAAGAGGGCGGGCAAGGTTAAACGAATTGCTCTCTCTCTTTCTCTCTCTCTCTCTCCTTTAAGGTAATATGAATGGAAAGAGGAGAGTTAAACCTCAAGGATTTCCTGGGGAGGGAATTCTGTGTTAATGATCCGGATCAAATCCGCTTTTTTCCATGGGCAGAGCCTTGTGCTGGAGAATGCAAGCAAAAAAAAGTGTGTGTGTATTTGTATTTATTTGTGTTTGTGTGTGTGTGTTTGAGAGAGAGCAACATAGAGATATAGAGCAAGAGAGAAAGAGATACAGAAAATGAAAGAGAGGGCGGTAGAGAGAGAGATAGAGAAAACAGAGAAAGAGAAAGCGCGAGAGAGAGAGAGAGAAAAAGAGAGAGAAAGAGAGAGAGGAGAAAGAGAAATAAAGAGAAAGCGAGAGATAGAGCGAGAAATAGAGAGAGAAATAGAGAGAAAGAGAGATACAGAGAGTGAAAGAGAGAGAGGGTTAGAGAAAAAAGAAAGAGATTAAAAGCAAAGTAAAGCTGTTTGATCACTCCTATCCCATCATAATCAATACTACTTTCTATGCTCAGACTACCCGACTGGCACTTTTCAGGGCAAGGGGGGTGAGCATGACCAGAATCTGAACTGGGGGATGCGGTGAACTCTGGCAATGGGGCTAACCTGGAATGACCTTGCCTGAATCATGGGCATTTATGGGTGTTTTTTCCACCGCAACTGGGGAGAGGAGAGAGAATCAGAAGAAAACTGCAGCCTCCTTCCTCCCTCGTGTAACTAATAAGAAAGTGGACAGCACTTTAAATTATTTTTCAATACATGATCATGACAGAACTGCAGTCAGGCTCATTACAATCATGTAATCATGCTCAAGAATGTTGGAACACTCCTTGTTTTGTGACTGTGTTTTTATTCTGAAAAAAGAATATTAATATTGATTTTCTCACAGTCAAGTAGATGTTGTTAACTGCTTGTTTATTATTATTATTATTATTATTATTATTATTATTATTATTATTATTATTATTGCCACTCCACCCATTGGGTTTTCCTTTTCTTTCGCCACTGCAATGGGATTTCTGGAGATTTATAGGTTAGGTAAACATTGAGTGATGTGGCTCGACGATCCTATATGATATGCAGGGAGGAAAGTGTTGATTAACACAGAAGGGGGAAAAAAAGCGAAATTAGCTGATTGCTGCTCATAAGTGCAAGCTGTCATTGAACTGCTTTTAAAATAGACACAGCTGGGTGTTTGTGTTGCAAAAATTCTTGTGTTTTTGCTAATACTGAAATAAGCATGATTTTGTATACCAAACATTTTCGGGATCATTAAAATTTGTAATCTGCGCTGGTTGTGCGAGGCACAAAAAGAGGCAACAAAAAGAGGTTTCTTTGGCTGTCGAATTTGCTGATATGATATTAACTCAATCAGGTCTTTGTGCCTCATCAATGCGCTTCATGCACAGAAGTGTCCGGCCTGGGCAGGGGTTGTGCACCCCAAGCCCTCCCTCCACTCCCCCCCCCATCACCACAAAGTTGGTGTTGCACCCTGTGGAAATGGTCATGCTCTCAAGTGTGCCTGTCTCCACATTGTCTTGAGATCCTGGAAGTAAGTAAGTAAGTAAGTAAGTAAGTTAGTAAGTAAGTAAGTAAGTAAATAAATAATCCATCCATCCATCCATCCATCCATTCATTCATTCATTCATTCAGAAACTATGGCTGCAATCCTAAAGACACTTTCCTGAGTGTAAGATCCATTGAATACAATAGGACTTTCTTTTGAGGAGACATGGTTAGGATTGTGCTCTAAGGAATTAATAAAGAAGTCTGGTTCAGTGGAATGTAGTGCAGCGCATTATGGTAGCAGGAGCAGCAGACACCACACACACATACACCAGAGATAAATACACTGCCAAGCCTTGTGGCGTAGCTGGGGGGTGGGTTGGAGGTGCCAGTCTTGGATGGAGAATCACCTGATCCATTCCAGACAGGGGGGAACCATATGGTGAGGCTCTCTCCTGGACTGACTCTTCCGCCCCCTTCTAGCTACACCACTGTACCAAGCATCCATCCATCTATCTATCTATCTATCTATCTATCTATCTATCTATCTATCTATCTATCTATCTATCTATCTATCTATCGCTTTTCTACTAAAAAGTTCACAAGAAAAAGGATAAAGGAAAAATATCACATTCACCAATATGAAGGTTTTTGGGTTTTTCTGGAAACTGGTTTGTTTCCCAGTCGCTGTTGGGCAGGGATCAGAATCTTCTGGTTGGTGGCGTAGCTAAGAGGGTGGAGCAGGCAGACTTGAAGGGGCCCCTTCATACTGGGGGCAGCAAAACTGAGACTTATGATGAGGCGCCCTCCAAGACTTTCTGCTCTTCCCCTCTCTAGCTATGCCACTGCTTCTGGTTCTAACTGGACTTCATTGCAATGATCATGCATGAAGTCCCAGAATAACAATCACTCCAGAGAGAGAGAGAGAGAGAGAGAGAGTCTGGCATCACACATAACCAGTCCAGACAATATAGTTTTATCTTCCTAATTAGAATTATGCCAGGCATGTATTCCTTGTCTCCCCGTTTACCACCTTTGCACAATCCTAAACATGTCTACTCAAAAGTAAGCCCCATTGTATTCAATGGCTCTTACTCCCAGAAAAGTGTCTTGAGGATTGCAGCCTAGTTTATCACTCAGGTCGAGTGAATAAAGCTGTAATGTCAGCATTAATTCGCATCCATCAATCCATCCATCCATCCTCCTCCTCCTCCTCCTCCTCATCATCATATTTTCGCACAGTCAGGTAAAAGTCAGTGACTGTTTTGTTTTATCTTTTATTATGAATATTATAAATCGTATCATTAATTCTCTTCTTCTTCTTCTTCTTCTTCTTCTTCTTCTTCTTCTTCTTCTTCTTCTTCTTCTTCTTCTTCTTCTTCTTAAAGCCATTTGGGGCACAATGAAATCAAACTTCCAGTTCCCTCGATTCAGGTTGACCATATGTCATAGACACAAAAAGAGGACAAGGCCAAGAAAATGTAGGACACCCAAGAAAAATTAGGTCATGACAAAATAAAAGCTAAAAACTCATGAATATTGCTATCATGTGATTAACACTGTGGCTGCAATCCTAAAGACACTTTCCTGGGAGTAAGTCCCTTTGAACACAAAGGGGCTTAATTTTGAGTAGACATAGTTAGCATTGCGCTCTATATTATTTGTTACATTTAAAATTGTTATATATAATGTATTACATCTAATTTATTAATTACAAGAAAGTTATTTGGTGCCTTCTCAAAGGAAAAAGGAGGATAATGCAGATTTCTTCCAGGACACAAGGCTAAAAAAGAGGACTTGTCCTGGAAAAAGAAAACTTAGGGTCACCCTGCCTCGATTTCAGTGACTAGGTTAATTCTTTTTAGGGCCCTTGCCCTAACCTTGACTAGGTTAATTCTTTTTAGGGCCCTTGCCTGGACTTGTCCATGGAGATTGGAGATGCTGAACTTCTGGGCCATGTCCCTTTATTATTTTTTGTCTCCAGGTTGCCAGGAAGTACATGCTGTCCTTCCAAGTACCCTTCCTTAGGAAGTACCCTTCCTCCTCTCAACTTTTCTTCCAGAGAAGGTGAACTAAGGTCAGGACTGGTGACTCTTGAGTCCTTTGAAGGTCATGGTTTTTTGAAGGACCCAACTTTGAGGGTCAAAGTTATTCCACAAGATCCTGTGAAAGACAGAAGGCAGGGTGACTGTACATCTTACTTTTCCCAGGACATGTCCTGGATTTTAGCCTTTTGTCCTGGGAAAAATTCATTGCCCCCCTTTTCCATGAGAACATGCAGCATGTAGCCTTCTTATAATTAATCAATTCTATGCAATAATTTAAAAATGTAATAACAGTTAATATAATTATTAACATTATATGCAATAAATATAATTACAATGTAAATGTAATAATAGTTAATATAATTATTAACATTATATGCAATAAATATAAATGTAATAGATATAATAAATATAAATATTAAGATTATTTTCAATTAATCTTCAGCAATAGATTTTCAATTAACCATATAAAAGTGACATACATAAACAAGAATGTTTTATATTGTTATGTCCTACATTTTTCTTGGGTGTTCTACATTTCTAGATGAGACACACACCACTTCTTTCCTCGAATCTAATGCACCATCCAATCTAATATGCATCCTAAAGTTATAATCAAAATACCACATTTACTTGAATCCAATTAACCATCAAATCTAATGTGTACCCTGATTTTGGAGACTGAGAGCACAATCCTAACCATATGTACTCAGAAATAAGCCCCATAGTGATTGCCCAAGGCTGCAATCCTAAAGACACTTTCCTGAAAGTAAGACCCATTGAATACAGTTGGGTTTACTTTTGAGTAGACATGGTTAGGCTTGTGCCTAACCCTACAATCCAGAGTAACTATGGGAGCACGTAAGAGACTTTACGTGCACCTGTAGTTACTGCATCACCTAGTGAAAACCTATGGGAAATTCACATTGCAATCCAGAGCAAATTGTTCTTACTGGGGAGCAAGGACTCCCCCTAGTTACTCTGGATTGCACCCTTAATTTGGCTGGCAAAGGTGAGCATTAGATTCGAGTAAATACAGTATCATCTATCTGTCTGTCTGTCTCTGTCTGTCTGTCTGTCTGTTGAGAGAGAGAGAGAGAAGTTGTGTGTGGGTGTATAGAAAAGTTTCCTTTCAAGCCTGAGAAAGCAATGAATGGGTGTAGGTTGTGGGTGGCAGGCCCAGCAAAAGCCAGCTTAGGAGGAAGACATGATGTCATAGGTGCTTACGTCATCACTTCCATACATCATCACTTCCTTTCCTGACCAAGATCCTTGTTTTTACCAAAAATTAATTATAAACACTGGGAACCATCATGCTTCAGCAAATTTATTCCCTCCTTAAATTGAATTGGATGTCTACTCAGAAGTAAGTCCCTGATAGTCAATGGGGCTTACTCCCAGGAAAGGGTGGATAGGATTGAGCTCTCACTGAGGGTGACACTTTCTGGATCTATACATCCCAGTCCTTGAGCTGCATCACTATGAGAACACAATCCTATCCATGTCTACTCATTAGGAAGCCTCATTGTGTTCAGTGGGAATTACTCCCAGGAAAAAGTATTTAGGATTGCAGCCTAAATTAAAGAAAACTCTTGCTCTAAGTTGGCTCTCCCTTTGCCACCCCCCATGACCACTAATTTAGGCTGCAATCCTAAAGACACTTTCCTGGGAGTAAGACCCATTGAACACAATGGGGGCCTACTTTTGAACAGACATGGTTAGGATTGCAGCCTTAGCCTGAGAAAGTGGCAATGGGACGGGAGAGATCAATAGTCTTTAAATTAACCACAGGAAAGCAATATATATGAGAGTTTTTTAGCTTTTATTTGTACATGTCCTACAATCTTCTTGGGAGTCCTCCATTTAGGACCTTATCCTACATTTTTGCTTATGACAGATGGTTATCCTGCATCCCCAGCAGCAGCAAGGAACAGTGCAAAGGTAGCTAGTGGAGGGTGGGGGGGTGAAGCAGTAAATCTTGGAGGAAGCCTCACTAGAGGGGTGGAAGGGGACCTAGAGCACAATCCTAACCATGTCTACTCAAAAGTAAGCCCCATTGTGTTCAATGGGTCTTACTCCCAGGAAAGTGTCTTTAGGATTGCAGCCTTAGTACTTCTTTTTTTAGTAGTGGTAGTACCCCCTTGGAAGTACTTCTTTTTTAGTAGTGGTAGTAGTAGTAGTATCCCCATGGAAGTAATACTTCTTTTTTTAGTAGTACCCCCATGGACCTAGTACTTTTGGGGAGTTGTACTTTTCCTAGTAGTAACCTTATCGTAGTTGTAGTAGTATGGACCTAGTAGTTCTTTTGGTAGTAGTAGTAGCAGCAGGACGTAGTGCGTCTTTTCATTGTAGTAGTACCGTAGTAGTACGCCCATGGATGCAGTACTCCTTTCCATAATAGTATCTTTCTCGTAGTAGTATGAACGTAGAAGAAGCATTTTGTATTAGCTGTACCCCATGGAAATGGTACTCCTTTTCATAGTAGTAGTACCCCCGTAGCAGTATTCCATGGACGTATTAGTTCTTTTTGTTGTAGCAGCAGTACGTACTACTTTTTGTTGTAGTAGTATTCCCATGAACGTAGTACTCCTGTCCTCTTTGTAGTAGTAGTATCTCCATGGCCGTAATACTCATTTCGTAGTAGTAGTAAACCCCCCATAGTACTTTTTCCGCAGCAGTTATACCCCATGAACGTAGTAGTCCCTTTTGTAGTAGTATCCCATGGACGCAGTAGTCCTTTTTGTTGTAGTAGTAGACCATGGACCGTAGTATTTCTTTTCATAGAAGCAGTACCCCATGACGTAGTACTCCTATTCGTAATAGACCAGTAGTAGTATCCCATGTACATACTACTCCTTTTTGTTTCCCACTCTTGGAATGTTCCCGAAAGGTAGTGATGAGGGTGATTTCCTACTCCTCCCCCTCTAGCTACGCCACTGGAGGAGAACTGGTAGTAGTGGCAAGGAGTTTCCTCAGCCTTTACTCTCCAGTGGGTTTGGGTCACAGGTTGTGACTTTAGGATGGGGAGAAGGGGAGTGAACGTCGGGGGAAGTGAGCCTGCCTCCTACTTAACTCACCCATTAGGGGCTTCTCCCCTCTGGCGCGCACACGTGTGCTTGGGCGCGTTCATACGAGGAGTAGCTGAGGAGGAGGAGAAGAAACTCGGGGAAGAGGAAGATTAGAGGGGAAAAAAGGGATCCTGGAGGGAGGTTGGAGTAGTGGCGTAGCTAGAGGGGGGAGTCGGAGTAGGCAGTGTGGAGGGGGTGTGTAAGGGGTCCCTTCTCTTCGGAGTTATTGGGGGGGGGAGCAAATGGAGCCATAGGCTCCATTTGGCTCCCCCCAATAACTCCGAAGAGGAGGGACCCCTTGCACGTCCCCTCCAACACTAACTGCTCCGACCTCCCTCTAGCTACGCCACCAGCCTGGAGTAAATCCGGATTGTCTGCTATGGAAATGGAGAGACTTCTTGGAAACTCTTGTAGACGCCCTTTTCTGCATCCTAAGGGCAGGTATGTGGGCACTGGAGTATTTTTTTTTGGGGGGGGGACTTCTTAATACACTCCGAATGGATCTATTAAAGGGGGACCTCATCAGGCAGAAGGCTTGGGGGAACATCCCCTAATGTTTGGAACACCAAGTTCCTACAGGGTGAGTAATACTTATTGGCACGGAGGAGGAAGAGGAGGAGGAAGCACATGTGGTGTCCAAGCTCCCTCTCCAAAGGTACTCTTGCCTGGCAAATATTTGCCAAGATCATACCTGCGCATTCCCACCTTCTTTGGGGCTTAAAGGGTTAAACTACCCCTTTTAAAAGCTGAAAACTATCCCGTGCTAAGTTCTGGAGGAGATGGAGCAGCTCCAATCTGGAGGGTTGTCCACCCACCGTGGAGGAGACTGGGTGTAAATCTGGCTATTGGTTATATGGGGTCCCAGTGATGTAGCTGGGGGGGACCTCTACCATTTGTAGGGAGTCTCACCTATCTGAAATTGTAGGAAGAGGGTCCTCTTGCCCACTCCCTATTAAACTTAGGGCTTTGCACCCCCTCCAGCTATGCTACTGAGTGGGGTTCAGAGCGCAGTCCCAAACATGTCTACTACCAGTAAGCCCCATTGATTTCAAAGCGTTTTACTCCCAGGAAAGTGTCTTTAGGATTGTAGCCTTAGATACCCAATGCTATCCAACGATCCCCATTAGGCTGGTTCTGGTTAACAAAATCCTGGAGGTTGGACTAGATGACCTTTTAGGTCCCTTCCAACTCTGTGAGTTTATGGTTGCAATCCTAAGCATGTCTATTCCGAAGTAAGTTCTATTACATTGAATGAGGCTTACTCCCAGGAAAGTGAGTATAGGATTGCAGCCTAAGAGAACCAGAAATCTCCTTGGCGTAGGCTCCAATCCTATGCATATTTTCCTGGGAGTAAGCCCCAATCAACCTTATAGGACTTACTTCTGAGTAGACGTGCCTAGGTTTTGGGGTGTCGCTTGAAAAGTTGTTCTGAATCACCAACTTAGTTAGCTGCGTGTAAATCGTGAGTAAAGGAGGAGGAAAATCGGTGCCAGGCAGTGGCATAGCTAGAGGGGGGGGGTGCAAAGTGAGACTCCCTCCAAGACTGACTTCACCCCCTCTTGCTACACTGGGGTAGAAGCTCTTCCAGATCACACCTGCCTATGTTTCACACGTGTGTGCATGCGTGTTCTTGCGTGCATTGTAGCCTGTAACTATAGGATACTCTCCAAATAAATGTGCCTTTGGATGCGCATCTATGTGCCCAAGATCTTTCCGGACCTTCCTAACGCGTATTTCTTATGCGCGTATATAGCATGACGGTATGTCTATTTGGAAACGGTGTGTAGAGTTGGAGTAGCATGTATAGGATCAGAAAATCAGGGAATGTCCCCTTCTGTGTTGTGGATTTTGTGTGTGTGTGTGTGTGTGTGAGAGAGAGAGAGAGAGAGAGAGAGAGAGAGAGAGAGAGAGAGGGTAGTTGTTGCCAAAGGTTTGTACACCATGGACAGATTTTGAGTGCACAGATTCTGTGCAAGGAAGCCGACTGCAAGATGCAATCTTAAACATGTCTACTCACAAGTAAGTCCCATTCTGTTCTATGGTACTTACTCTCAGGAAAGTGTGTATAAGGTTGCAGCCACAAACATGCGGTTTCTGGACAAGTTAACAGACGCCTGTAAATTCTAAATGAATACCTTTGAGAATTGCTTCGGAATTATTTGTGTGTACTAAACACACACATACATGTACGTACGTACATACAAATATAATCACACACACACACACACAAACATGTCACCTCCCATGATAATATAATTTTCAATGATGACATGAAATGAATTTCATATAGTTGGTTGGTTGGTTGGTTGGTTGGTTGGTTTCTTTCTTTCTTTCTTTCTTTCTTTCTTTCTTTCTTTCTTTCTTTCTACTTAAAATTTCTGGTTATGTTCAAACGAGAAATATTTTTTTCTGGATCATACCAAGATGTTCCTATATTGGGAGGCAACAGAGGATTTATTTTCATTTCAACCTATGGGCACTAAAATCTTCATTCCCTTCCTATGGAAATAAATAAATAAATCAAAAAATGGGTATTTCCGAGCCTTGATTTCTTTTTATTCTAAGCTTTGGGGTACAATTCTAAGGGGATAACAGATTCTAAGCTTTGGGGTACAATGCTGGTGTGTCTACTCAAACGTAAGTCCCATTATGTTTAATGCTTACACTCAGGAAAGTGTGATGTTTTTCTTGTAGGATTTCAGTGGAAGCAGTGGGTGAGCGTCAGTGGCGTAGCTAGAGGGGGTGCACTGAAATTTCTCCTATGAAGAATAAGTTGGATTGTAAGTGGTGTGGTTTAAGGGGTTCTCCACTCCTTTGACCGCCCATGTGCGGAAAGTCGTAGGAACATCTACTACCCTGGGTGTAGTAATAAGTAAGACTGCTTTAGAGTGGCCGGTGGCGTAGCTAGAGGGAGGCTGAGCAGTCAGTCTGGGAGGGATCCTCACCCCTTTGGAGGCATTCCAGGAAGGGGAAATGTGGGATAGATTCTGGGATAGGTTCCTTCCTTCCAAAGGGCAAAGGACCTCTGTGTGTGCCCAGAAAACCGGGACTGGTTTCCTTTACCTTGACTCCAGGTATCCTGGAGTAAATATGGAATAAATAGTAATTTACTCCAAATAATAGCAAGAGTAAATAGTAATATTAAGAGTAATAAATAGTAATAATAAATAATAATAATAATATTTATTCCTGGAGTAAATAGTAAAATACTGGGGAGATGTAGTATGGAGTAAATATACTGGGGAGTATTCCAGGTATCCTGGAGTAATAAACTGGGGAGATTTCGTACGGAGTAAATATGCTGGGGAATACTTTCAGGTCTTCCTGAATATTATACGGTGGAGTTATAGCATGGAGTAAATATACTGGGGGATACTCCAGGTACCCTGGAGTAGTATACTGGGGATATGTAATATGGAGTAAATATATTGGGGAATAACAGACTGGGGTGATGTGGTATGGAGTACATATACTGGGGAGTACTTCAGGTATACTGGAGTAACATACTGGGGAGATGTAGTATGAAGTTAATATACTGGGGAGTAATCCAAGTATCCCGGAGTAATATACGGGGGAGTTGCAGGCTTCAATCCTATGCACAATTTTGTTTTTATGGAGGGTTTCTATTCGTGGATCTGCCTACCGGTCCATTCGTTACTACTACTTTACTACTGGGAAAATCCTAGCTTTAGTTAAACGATCCTTTGCGAGAAGACCGATTGAGGGCGATGGGGATTTACTTCTGAGTAAAAAAGCCCAGGATTGTATTCACAGAGCCCCCCCACCCCACAAAATGTTGCTTCCAACAATAAAGGGGGAGAGGGTGGCCAATAAGGGATCCCATTGCTCTTCCCTCAAGGGCTGGACAGTAGTTTGAATGGGCTTGGGGGGGGGGGAGACTCAGACAGACAGACAGACAGGTTGTCCTCCCCCCCCCCCCCCAACCATGGGAATGTGTAACTCACAAAAGTTTGGAAACTGTCCCCTCCTCCTCTTCCTCCCCGTTTTTTGCTCCCACCACCCAGGATGGCTTCTAAGGGGAGAGGGAGGGGGGCCTCTTGTAGGGTGCAGTGAGACACCCTGCAAAGCTGAGTGCTGTTCCCCCCTTTAGCTACGCCACCGGAGGAAAGAAAGTCCCCTTTGGGGAGGTCTCTGGTAACAGTTTCCAACACGCACACAAACACACCACAGTGGAAAAACATTCTGGAGGATTATTTTTCCAAATCGATTAAATTAGTTTGTAACTAATTAGTTCCACGATTAAATTAGTTTGTAACCCTGGGAAACTCCAGCAAACAAAGGAATCCTTGGGGGCCATTTAGATCTCCCTACATCAAGTCACCATCCTTGGCCCAGCAAATGTTATGGGCCTTTATCCAGCCTCAAAGGGGGAAGGAAGAAGCTCCTTTGGTATCCACACAGATTGGGATCAAGAACCTGGATTGGGACCCTCAACTAGCATCACAGCAGGAAGCTGAAACTTGTACATTTTGTCACTAAATCTATGGCATATTTTAAAAAAATGCTCACCTGGGCTACTGGTTTTGTTGTGATTAATATGAAGTCATTAAGAGCACCATGTCTACTCAACAGTAAGCCCCAATGTGTTCAATGGGTCTTACTTCCAGGAAAGAAGCCTTCAGTGGCAATCCTAAAGACACTTTCCTGGGAGTAAGCCCCATTGAACACAGTGCAGCTTACTGTTGATTAGATATGGTTAGGATTGTGGTCTAAGGCTGCAATCCAAAAGACACTTTCCGGGGAGTAAGCCCCATTGAACTGAATGCAACTTACTTCTGAATAGGATTGCATTGTAAGTTGTGTCCCACTCTTGATGATCCCATGAACTTCATACAGCACACAAGGCTTGCCACACCATTTACTCCTGAAGTGTGTCCAAATTCATGTTCACTGCTTTGGTGATACTGTCTTCTCACCCCATCATCTACCATCTCCTTTTGCCTTCAGTTTCTCCCCGCATTAGGACCTTTCCTAAGTAATTTTCCCAAAATATTTTGAGTTTCAGCTTCAATATCTTTCCTTCCAAGTCAGGATGTTGATTTCCTGGAAAACAGACCAATCCAAAATATGTCTACTAGAAGTAAGTCTCATTATAGTCAATGTGTTTCACTCCCAGGTAAGTTTACTTAGGATTGCAACCTTGATCCCCTTGCAGTCCAAGGGACTCTCAAAAATCTTCTCCAACACCATAAATCAAAGGTTTCAATTTGGGGTCTGCCTTCCTTATGGTCCTTTCGTTACTATTAAGTTACTTCTGGGAAAATCATAGCTTTAACTAAATGATTTTTTTGTGACAAGGTGCTGTCATCACGTTTAACTAAGGGTGCAATCCAGAGTAACTACGGGGAGTCCTTGCTCTGGTGTAAGAACAATTTGCTCTGGATTGCAATATGAATTTCCCATAGGTTTTGACTAGGTGGTCCAGTAACTACAGGTATACGGGTACATGTCTCTAATGTGCTCCTGTAGTTACTCTGGATTGTAGGGCTAGGCCGCAATCCTAAAGACACTTTCCTGGGAATAACACTCATTGAACACAATGGAGCTTACTTTTGAATAGACATGGTTAGGATTGCGCTGTAAGGCTGCAATCCTAACCTCACTTACTTGGGAGTAAGCCCCACTGATTGTAATGGAGCTTACAATTTCCTTATGTTGTAAATACGGTGAAGTTACTGGGACAATCACCAGTTTCCTTGTATCTTAAGAGTAACTTGGGCTGTGGGTGGCACAAGTGGCTAAGACACTGTGCCTGTTAACCAGCAGGCCAGGGTTCAAGACCCGGGTCGGCCCCACAAGACAGGGTGAGCTCCTGTCCTTAGCCCAGCTCTGCGACGCCAGCTGGATCCAATCCTATTGGCTCTGCCTTTCCATTGGACTAATTCAGTGGCGTGGAGAGGGGGGATTTGCTGCTTGGGTAACAGCCTCTCCTCCATAACAATCCAACCCAGGCTTTCGTGCTTCGCATGCAGCGTATGCAGCGCAGAGCACTATACCATAGTCTTCCAAGACTGACGGAGGCCTGCTTTTTTTTTTAAGAGTAACTTACAAGTCACCCTGGCCCTGCATTAATGTACCGGTACCTGAGAATACACAATCCTAACCATGTCTACTCAAAAGTAAGCCCCATTGTGTTCAATGGGTCTGACTCCCAGGAAAGTGTCTTTAGGATTGCAGCCGAAATCAAGGGCATTATTTCAAATCAAAGTGGTCAGGATGGGGGATCAGAGATCCTGAAAACAGCTTCTCTGAACCTACAGATCCACTTTTCCAAGAGTATTTTTAGTACTCTTTAGTAGTAAAGAGTATTAAGTAACACATAAAATTATTTCTGCCTTCCAAAGGGGAAGCAATTGTTAATATTGAAAGTTAGTGGATCTTTTCAGTGTGTTGCTGAGAGTTGTAGGCTGCAATCCTAAGAGCACTTTCCTGGGAGTAAGCCCCATTGAACTCAGTGGAACTTACTTCTGAGTAGACACGAACTGGATTGCACTATAAATGTTAGATGTAAGGAATGGTCAGGGCTAGTGGCATAGCTAGAGGGGGCAGAGCAGTTATTCTTGGAGGGAGTCTCATCACCTAGTTGGGGCACTTCCAGCCCTAACGCTTCTTTTGCTCCCCCTCCTAGAATGACTCCAAATATGGACCTCCTGTTTACGATGCTGAAAGTCCCTTCAAGACTGACTGCTCCACCCCCCTCTAGCTATGCCACCGGTCAGGACTATTCATAGCTGGAGCTCTCTTCCAGGCCCACATCTCTGTGCTACATCCTTACTCATACTTTACACTTGGTTCAAATAGAGAACTTGACCTGCACATAAGTTTTCCTTGTGGATCTGTTGAGGAAAGTGGGATATGATTAAAGTTAGAATAAATAAGGATTCTACCAATGACCATTTAGGAAATAGAGCCTCCACGGATAGAGGTAGTGTATCTGATACTCAAGGAAAGCAACAAGAGTAGGCTTTCCTTCCTGCCCGACAATTCAGCTTTCTAAAGGTCTTTGGCTGGCTGAGGTTGGAAACAAAAACTTAAAACAGGCAGACCAAGGGCTGAGACCACAAAGGCAAGGGGTATAGGAAGTACTTCTGATTTGCTAGCCTAGGAGAAAGTGTG
The DNA here is from genome assembly GCA_030015325.1 of Cryptoblepharus egeriae. Classification (NCBI taxonomy): domain Eukaryota; kingdom Metazoa; phylum Chordata; class Lepidosauria; order Squamata; family Scincidae; genus Cryptoblepharus; species Cryptoblepharus egeriae. The sequence goes on from JAREYC010000001.1 coordinate 4,475,890, forward strand.
TGGTGCTTTTTTGTTGAAACACACAAAGAGATCTTGGCAACACACACAACTCAACACACAATTCCCTTCCAAACTGCATGCTTCGTCTGGATTGTACTGTACTGGCCAAGGAACAGATTGAGGCCACAGAATATCAGCATCCTATGGTTTACTATCAGTAGTAAACTTACTACTTGTATTAAAACACACCATCATTGTGTTTTAGGCACCGCTTTGAACTTGAACCAAACTGATTCTCCCTACAATCCAGAATAACTACGGGTGCACGTAAGAGACTTTACGTGTAGTTACTGCATCACCTAGTGAAAACCTATGGGAAATTCATATTGCAATCCAGAGCAAATTGTTCTTACACCGGAGCAAGGACTCCCCGTAGTTACTCTGGATTGCGCCTTCTGTTTGAGAGTAAGTGGTAAACTTACTACTTGGGTATTAAAACACACTAGGCACCCTTTTGAACCTGAACAGAACGGATTCTGAGGGAGTATCCTTTTTATCAGTAGTAATTACTACTTGGGTATTTACACACCATCAATGTATTTTAGACACCCCTTTGAACTTGAACCGAACTGATTCTGATTGAGATGATAGAATATCAGTATAGTTAATATCACTATGGCTTACTATCAGTAGTAAAGCTACCACTTGGATATTACTGTACTTGGGTTAAAACACACCATCAGTGTTTTAGGCACCCCTTGGCACTTGAACCGAACTAATTGAGACTACAGAATATCAGTATCCTTAATAATATCCTTAATATTAGAATGGCTTACTGTCAGTAGTAAACTTACTACACACCATCAGTATGTTTTATGCACCCCTTGGAAACCTGAACAGAATTGAGTTGAACTGATCTTAAATTTGGTACCCTTTTGTTGGCTCTGTGACCCAGATGCACCTCCAAAGTGAAGGCACTCAAAGAAAATCCCCCTCTGCCCCCAAACCGCCCCCTTTAAAGGGCAGGGTGGGATCCTTGGAGCCCCGTTGGAGATCACTTCATTGTACCTGTGTAATCAATTAAAAATAATAAATAAAAATAAAAAGGCGGTGGCGTAGCTAGAGGGGGTCGGAGCAGTCAGTCTTGGAGGGATCTCCACAGTGGGTTGCAAAAGTTCCAGTTCCCTTGCAAGCCTCCCTCCAAGCATGAATGCTTTGCCCCCCCTCTAGCTACGCCACCGATCATAGGAACAATATGTCGATAATTAGCCTAATTGCTGGGAGGCAGGTAATTGGTGCTATATTTTCCTGTATCTGTGTGTCTGTGTGTCTGTCTGTGTGTGTGTGTGTGTGTGTACCTCTTCTCCCTTGACAAATATATATTTAAAGAGGGTCCTGTCTCGACTTGTTCCTCTGTTTTGAAGAATGAGACCAGCCACGATCAACAAACCTATTACCAACAAGTCACCCCATCTGATTAGGCGGATAATAGGTTTTGTTGGCGTCTTTTATATTAGCCAAAAATAACAACAACAACAAGAATATTTCTCTGGGATTGCAAATTTTTAGACTGGAAATTTTTTTCTTTCTTATTTTTCCTTTCTTTTTTTTCCTTCCTTTCTTTTTTCTTTCTCTTTCCCCTCTTCCTTTCTTTTTCCTTTCTTTTTTGTCCTTCCTTTTCTCTCTTTTTTCTCCTTACTTTCTTTTTTCTTTCTCTTTCCCCTCTTCCTTTCTTTTTTTCTTTCTCTTTTTGTCCTTCCTTCCTTTTCTCTCTTTTTTGTCCTTCCTTTCTTTTTTCTTTCTCTTTTTCCTTCCTTTCTTTTTCTTCCTCTTATTTCCTTTCTTCTTTTTGGCTCTCTCTTTTTCCTTCCTTCCTTCCTTCCTTCCTTCCTTCCTTCCTTCCTTCCTTCCTTCCTTCCTTTTCATTTCCCCCCTTTCTTTTCTTTCATTTTGTTTTTAAATGTCTCCAACCCCCTCCCCAAAAAATTCTATTTATAAATGTTAGGGAAGTGTACATTTCTTTCCACCCAACAAAACAGGAACGGAGACGCAATTTCCCCAACGAATTTGAAAATATAGATTAAAAAAAAAAATATGGGGGGAAAAAAGCTCCAAGAGTATAATTCAATCAAATTACAGAAAATTGCTTGCAAAATCCAGAGCAGGAAAGATCCATTATGTCTGTTTTATTAGTGACAAGTACAATTACTCCAAACTAAAGAACACTGGTGAATATATAATTGGCCGTAATCATGTTAGTGTTTGAATAAAAAATGACGGGAACATTTAACACTTTGACAACAAAATGTTCAGCAGAGAGAGAGAGAGAGAGAGAGAGAGAGAGAGAGAGAGAGAGAGACCTTTATTTATTCAAACATTTCTTTTTTTCCACCATGTGAGAAAGAAAACACACTTTTGCTGGAGTGATCAATGACTTTTACCAACCCCTCCCCATAACAAGTAAATATGGGGGGGGGTGGTTAAGGGTATAGGTCCCTATAGGACGCCACCTACAGGAATGAGGTCTGGTGGCGTAGCCAGAGGGGGGCAGAGCAGTCTGGAATGGAGCCTCAACTCCCTGCTCTACAGCTCCAAATTGTCTCCCCCAAAGGAAGAGCTCTTAAAAGAAGGGTCCCCCAGGGGATCATATGCTCTCTTTTTCCAGGACATGTCCTTGATTTTAGCCTTGTGTCCTGGAATATAAAAAACAAAACAAAAACTTCATTATCCTCCTTTTCCTTGTGAGCAGGTAGTATGGAGCCTTCTTGTAATTCATAAATTAAATGTAATAAATGATATGTAAGTTTTTAAGATTAAATTTATTCTTTCAATTTAATCTTAATTTCATAAATTACATATAGAACACAATCCTAATCATGTCTACTCAAAAGTAAGCCCCACTGTGTTCAATGGGTCTTACTCCCAGGAAAGTGTGTTTAAGACTGCATCCGTAGTTAATAATATGTAATGGTTTTAAATTTAATCATAAGGCATATAGTGTATACATTTCATAATTTACATATAATAAATGATATGTAATAGTTTTAAATTTAATCATAAGGAATATAGTGTTTAAATTTCCCAAATTACATATAATAAATGATAGGTAATAGTTTTAAATATAATCATAAGGAATATAGTGTTTAAATTTCCTAAATTACGTATAATAAATGATATGTAATAGTTTTACATTTAATCCAAAGGAATATAACCATCCTAACCATATCTACTGAAAAAAATAAGTCCCATTGTGGCCAGTATTACTCCCAGGAAAGTGTCTTTCGAATTGCAGCATTAATTTAATAAATTATATGTAATAAATATGTAAAAATTTTAAATTTAATAATAAAAAATATAGTGCTTAAGAGCAAAATCCTGAACATGTCTACTCAGAAGTAAGTAAACCCCATTCACTGAGTCTTACTCTGAAGAAAGTGTCTTTAGGATTGCAGCCATAGTGTTTAAGAGCACAATCCTATACATGTCTACTCAAAAACAAGCCCCATTGTTTTCAATGGGTCTTGCTCCCAGGAAATGGATCTTACTCCCTTCCTTTAGGATTGCAGCATTAATTTCATAAATTACATGTAATAGTTTTAAATTTAATAATAAGGAATATAGTGTTTAAATTAAACATATGAAAGCAATGAACAGTATCTGAGTATCAGCTTTTATTTTGTCAATTCCTACATTTTTCTTGGGTGTCCTACATTTTTTTGGTTATGCCATATGGTCACTTTGGGATCCCAGGTGAGGCTCCCTCCATGACTGCTTTGCCCCCCTCTAGCTACGCCACTTCTGAGGTCCCCCTTTTTTCCAATCCCAAGGAAGGACCCCCACGTCTCCTGGCATATTCTTTTTTTTTTTAAATTGGGCTGTGCAACAACAACGATCACAATATTTGCTTGGAGTTTGTTAACACTTGATGTGATCCACGAATTGGATTGGAAGGAGCCCCCCCTCTCTGCTCCAGTTTCATAACATCACCTATGGAGAAAAAAAGGGGGGCACACAGACAGATCTCTTGCAGACAAAATTGCCTTTGCTAGAACTCCATGGGGTGAGGCTATAGGAAAAAAAAATCCTCAACCTCTCCACCGGTGGCATAGCTAGAGGGGGTGTAGAGCATAAGTTTTGCAGGGAGTCTCAATTTGGGGTGCATGCCTCTTTCCTCCCTCCTTTTCTGGGTCATTCCTTTTACTCGCCCCCAGCTTGGAATCTCCTAAGTGGAGGGGTAGGAACAGCATGCACCCTAGAGTGAGACTACCTACAAAACCTAAAGCTCTGCACCCCCTCTAGCTACGCCACTGAACAACAAAAAACAGGGCAACATTCAATAAATTGCCCCACTGTTGGGAAAAAATGAGCCACACCAGAGTTACAAATCATCCCCACAGTGATCTTCTTGCAGCTACATAGAGACTAATGCTTCAATCCTAAAGACTCTTTTCTGGGAGAAAGACCCATTGAACGCAATGGAACTTACCTCTGAGTAGATCTAGTTAGGATTGTACCCTTAGAGCACAAGCCTAACAGTGTCTACTCAAAAGTAAGCCCCATTATGATCAGTGGGTCATACTCCCAGGAAAGTGTCTTTAGGATTGCAGCCTAAAGACACTTTCCTGGGAGTAAGACCCACTGAACACAATAGGGCTTACTTTTGAGTAGACATGGTTAGGATTGTGCTCCTAAATCGTTTATAGAGCTACACAGAGACATAAACCGGTTGCAGCGCTCGTGGCTCTACATCTGGGAATGATGGCTGGGGATCCACAAAGTGGATTTTTTTTAAATTTTATTTTTATTATTATTTCTTTTTGGAGGGGAGGAGTCCTTAAAACTACATTTGCTAGTGATTTTTGTTTGGGAATTTTGGGAATGAGGTCCGTTAAACGTTTATGTGTCCCTGTTAAATCTGGGACAGATTAATAATGGAAATATTTAGGGCTTACATGGTCCTAAAAGGCGACTTTACTAAAATCTAACGTATTTACTTGAATGTAACGCTCTCCTTTTCCAGCTGAATTCATTCTCCAAAATCAGGGTGCGCATTAGATTCGATGGTTAATTAAGAGTCGAGTAAATACGGTATTTTGATTATATATATATATATATATATATATATATATATATATATATATATATATATATATATAGGCTGCTATCCTAAAAACACTTTCCTGGGAGTATGACCCATTGAAAACAATGGGTTTACTTCTGAGTAGACATGGTTAGGATTGTGTTCTAAATCCCACACTGCCAGGTTCAAACAGGTTTGAAACTGGCTAAAAAACTTTTTTCATTATATTCCATCCATTTCTCTTCCATCTAAAAACTCCTTAACTTATGCTTGAAATCCTAAATACTCTTTCCTGGGAGTAAGATCCATCGAACAGAATAGGGATTACTTCTGAGTAGACATGGTTAAGATTCTGCTCCAAAGGTTTTCATCTAGACCAGAAGGTTCCCATCCGGTGGCGTTGGGAGGGGGTGGGTAAGCATTATTTTTTGCAATGGACCCTTTTCCCTCCCCATTGGAGCCACTGCAGGGCTCTGTACCCCACTTTAGCTATGCCACTGGCTGCAAGGGGGTCACCCCAAAATCCCTCTCGCATCTTCTCTAGGAGGGTCCTTCTTTCTCCCCATCTGTGTCTCTCTCTGAGCCAATCACCCCACCAACAGAATTTTTTTTTTGGGGGGGGGGTGTTAAGCTGAGCCTCCCTGACTTCCATTGGAGCTATAATCCCCCCCCCCACCATTGAATGTAGCGCAGATGTGAGCCCTTCCCTACGTGTTTGGGCTACTAATGTCCCCCCCACTTAACACACACACAAAAAAGCTGGAGCTTTTCCCAGGGCCAGCTCTGTGAGTTCCAAACCAGGCTGAACAAAGTGGGGTGGGGGGGTTGGACTGGTGGGAGAGCCAGGGTGGGGGCTGGGGGGAGTCCTGGCACTTCACTCTCCCCATCTGATCATGTGAGTTCTCAGCCTCCCCCTGCAGCTCAAGGGGGGAGGTGATTTCCCTTTCAGCTAGTTGAGTTCAGGGCAAACCCCCCTTCTAGTACCCCCTATGAATAAGAGGAGTCCAGGGCAAACCTCCTCTTCCAGCACCCCTTGTCTTGTGGATCCAGAGAGGATTAGAGCTGTCTGGTCTATGCCCCCCCCCATCATCATCATCATTTTCTGGCATCCTACTGCCCAGATTCCACCCCCATCAATGGCATAGCTAGAGGGGATGCAAAACACTAACACTGCAATACTCAACTCACATTACTAGGGAGTAAGCCCCATTGATTATGATCAATGGCTTCTGAGCTTACCTCAGAATAGACAGGGATAGGATTGCGCTCTAAGTTTTGTAGGGATTTCCAGGGCTTTCCAAAATGTAGGATACCCAAGAAAAATTGCAGGATATGACAAAATAAAAGCTAAAAACACTAAGCTATGCTGCTTACATGTGTTTAATTTAAACACTATATTACTTCCTATTAAATTTAAAATTATTACATATGAATTACAAGAAGGCTACATGCTGCCTGCCTGCAAAGAAAAAGGAGGACAATGAAGATTTTTTTCCCAGGACACAAGGCTAAAAAAGAGGACGTCCTGGAAAAAGAGGATAAGGAAAAGTCTTCCAAATGCAACCTTGGACTTCTGCAAAGCTGGGAAAAC